>JBBMEF010076474.1:0-10124 GCA_037832685.1 Sicyos baderoa | reverse complement strand
ATCATATCAAATATAAACTATTATAAATAAATAAATTCCCAAGAACCAGAGCATATAAGCCTCAAGTTCCTGGATATTCTAAACAATGATATCCTATTCTATTTATAGGGGAAAATCCCTAGTGTTGCCCTAACCTATGAAAAGACACAAACGCCCTTGCTAACTAATAATATAATAAACTAATCCCTAAACTCCCAAGTTGGATCGTATCAAATTGTTTCTTGTTTCAAAAAAAAAATTTCATTTTCCATAATCACTTTTTGGACTACACATATCATTCCCTCCATAATCTTTATCCATAATCATTTTATATTCTGAATATTATCTATTATTTTTTTCATAACCACTTTTCATTCTCATATTGCCATTTTTTATTCTCCTAATATTCACTATATATTTTATTATTATTATTTTCGTTCTAGACACGAATACTAGCTCTTTCTATAATCATTCTCTTTACATCAAATACAAATATTCATTTGTTTGGGTGATTATCATCTCTCTTATACTCTTAATTTAATTTTTCCTACAGTTTCATTCTCTTTGCCCCAAACTCTCTTTTAGTACGATATTTAAGGTTGGGTAATTTGAACCTACAACTTTTACATCTATAATATATCAATTATTACTAGTTTGACACAAATACTCGTTCTCTTCATAATCTTCAAATCAAATACGAATAATTATTCTCCTCGATGATTATTATCTCTCATATTCTCCAAATTCTCATCTTATGGAGTCCCCATATTCTTATTCTCTTTGCCTCAAACTCCCTCTTTCGATACAATATATGGGGGTTGAGTGATTTGAACCTACACATTGATTATATATGCCAATTATGGTTATATTTGACTTCCTTTGCCATTTTACCTAGGCTCATAGGACTTGTTCAATAAATAACATTATAACAAATATATCTCATTGGTTTAGTTAAAGTTGGAAAATATTGATCAATCACGAAGCGGGCCAAAGGTATAGACTAAAGGCAAATTGCCATATGAAACAAACCATATTTGTCGAATAATCGTCCTATGGTTAATCATGTGCGAAATTGTTGTCGCGAAAAAAGAAACGTAGAAAAATGAAAGAAAAAAAATTGAATCTTGTTGATACGATTGATGGTAATGTAATTTTTGTTTTCGACATTGTTTGTAGGAAAGTTGGAGGAAGAACATGGCACCCAATGAAGAAGACAAAGATCTGTAGCACTTTTATTAAAACACAAAAGCTATTTTAACATCAACGTTTTCTTTACTCTCCAAAAGATATGATTTGATATACTTGAGTCAAAATCAGTAATTTAACACAATTCTTCCTTTTATTACGATTCTAAAGCTACTTTTAAAAGAAAATAAGTCGCTTTGAAAGGGGCCTATTGAAGATTTGTATTGAAACTTTAATTAATGTATATGAATATTACCTCTGTGGAGAAGGAGACTAACAAACCGTATCCAGGACATAAATGCTCTTAAATGATATGAGAGTTAAATACCTTTTTGGGCTCAAACTCTTGACCATGAAGTTGAAATGGATTAACACCAAACAAAATATTTAAGTGATGATTGATGGTTTTTTGGATTTTTTTTTTTAATTCAACGATATTAAATATTTAATTATTTTTTAGGTATTGTGATGGTCTTTCATTATAATAGGTTGTGTAATAAAATGGTTGATGTATCAGTAAAACAATGTGATTTAGATTATTTTTTAATAAAGGTTCCAATTTCAAGGATAGGCTTTAATTTTTGGATGTTATTGGTCTTGAATTGGAGAATGGCGGTATCGGTTTGATTCGGTGATTAATGATATGTTTCTGTCTAAAAAAAATTAAGCTAAACATAATTGAAAACAACATCGTATTTTGTCAAAAACTATGTGCTGAAAATACCTTAATTTCCATATGATTTGAGACTAAAAGACAAAAATCTTACAAACTTTGAGCTTGCTCGATTTTGGCATCGGTGTCCATTTTGAGGCTATTCATTTGTTGATTATGTTATTTGATGTTAATTGAAAAAAAATATGCAAAGAACCGAATAATAATTGGAGTTAACAAAATAGAATTGTCCTTCACATATATACGTGTAGATAAATAGATGACACAAATGTCGGATTGTGTCAGATTTGCATATAGGTCGACCAATTGCTGCTTTGTTTTTGTTATTTATTTATTTTTTAAATTATTATTATTATTATTGGATTGAAGAGAAAATCAAAAGAAACTCTCCATGTTATTTTCTTAATTTCTTCTTTCATTGGGAGACGCTTTGGCAACAATATCAACTTTCTAAGTTTCAAATTGGATTGAAGTAATTCGTTCAAATTTCGACAGAAGATTGAAATTATAAATTGAATCTTTAAACATTTGATACTTTGTTTAAGAGAATTTTTCATGTATAACAAAAATGAGCTAATAAATTGCATCTATAATATAAAATTGAAAATATTTGCACATATACCAAATTTTTGAGTGATTGAACTCAATCGAACTCAATCAATAACTAGTGATTGTACTCAATCAATTGAGCTCAATCACTTAACAAACTGATTGAGTTCGATTGAGCTCAATCATTCAGAATTTTGGTATAAACGAATTTTTGATAAAAATATGCTATAATTCTAATAGAGGACCCTAAAGCTCGTATACATAACAAATTTCCTTTGTTTAATAATGCTTAACCTATTTTCTTATTTTATCACAATAATTGTGTGCTCTTATTCTTTTCATGAAAGAACACTTTGCCTTATTTTTGTATAACGAAGATAAACTTGATCATAATAATTAGAGTAGAAGACTCAAACTCATGATCTCTTAATCATTAAGTATACCGTAATAGTGCTAAAAAAATTGCTCTCGTTAGCTTAAAGTTTATATTTTGTTGCATTGATCGGTCACAATACTTTGAAGAATGAAATTTTGCCCTAAACCCATCTCCAAAGTTCTCTCATTTGTAACAATTTTCATTTTGACACATTCCAATCATGTAATTTTTACGTAGTACAATCATCGTACGACATAAACACATAAAATTTTGCGTTTTGACAAAGTTAAATAAAAAATTGAAGAATATCTTAGTAAATATATTTTTTAAAAGTGTTTTAAATATTTAGAATTGAGACCTATTATTATTATTATTATTACTTTTAATAAAAAACTTTTATTTTTAAAAGTAATAAAAAAAAGTTATTAAAAAGCTGATAAGATTATTTTATTTAAAATTTTGGCATTTGTAAGAACCGATAAGGCATTTTAACTTCATAAAAAAAGAAAATTTCTTTATGTCCATAGTTATTTTATTTTCTAAAGTCATGCACATCTTCTCAATATTTCATTTGCTCGTTTTCTTGATAGAAAAACAAAAAAAAAACAATCATTGAATTATTTGAAGTGTGTTTAAAAACTGGGATTTCATAAAGAGAGAAAATTATAGGGCAGTTAGGTGATGATTGAATTTGTTATGGGTAAAATTAGTTGATCCCGAAGACCAGATTTTGACATCAACAAAATTATTAATAACAAAATAATATAATAATCTACTTTTGAAGGGCATAATAAATATAACAAAAAAATATGATAATTTGTATTTAAAGTATAAATTGTCATAATGAAAAATTATTATACTAGAGTGTGAAAAAAGTTATTAGGAAATTATTATAACCTAATTAACGGCCTAATAAAAATATATATTAGAAAGATGAGGCATATGGAATCTATTAAACTGTTACTGAAAATGATTAATTGCGTAAGGAATATAATTCTAACTGATTACACAAGTCCTTTTCTATGAAATCAAAGAAAATAATTTCATATTTTTTGAAAAATTGAAATCTCATAGGTTCTTCATCTGCTCAGCTTTAGTTTAATACATTAATTATTTTGATATATGTGGGGTATTAATTAATGACTGGTTCTTTTCCTCCTAATTTCCTTTTTATTTGGGTAGTGATTTGAACATAATCCTATATTATTTAGGTATATATAATATTCTAAGTATACAATAAAAGATAGTACAGTTCTTAACATAAAACACTATTAGAAAATAACTAATTAATTTATATTAATTTTATGGATAATTTGATAGCCTCAACTAATTAAGGAATATTTTCGAACTAGAGCTGTTTTTTCTTTTTTATACAACTAGAGCTGGTTTGCAAAATTTAGAAAAAAATTGAAGTAAGAATCAATATCCAATCGAAAAGATAAAATTGTTGATTCAATTTTTATTTGATATTTCGGTTTGATTTTAGTTTGGTTTTCGATTTGATTTTCAATGAAAATTTGGTTCTTTTTTCTTTTTTAATCTCATTTCAATTTAATTTTTAATTCAATTTTTGGTATTTTTATTTTTTACTAGCAAAAAACAACGTTTTCTCATAAATAACACAATATTAATAATGTATTTGCTTCTTATTTCATATCTAAATTGTTCGATTCAATTTTTATATTTTTTTTTTTTTATCAAAACTAAACTCAACCAAAATATTTTGATTATCTAAAATATAAAATTAAATTATCCACCATTATTTTTAAAAATAGAATTAATTCATTGGATCTATTCCATTTTGACTGTTTTGGTTTTTTTGTTTCACCCCATATTACAAGTAATCAAACAATTCAATTATGTTGCATATTGGCAAGATTTTTTCAATGTAAATTGTACTAATTTTGAATATTTATGATTTATTTTTTATTAGATGCTATCATACTAGACCGACTTTTTTTTTTTAGTACAAATTGAGAGAGAATAATGGATCTCCAATTGTTTTTTTTTTTTTTTTTTTTTTTTTTAATAATGAATCTCCCATTAAAAGTTATAGTGCTATGGTCATAAGCATATATTCCGATTTTAAGGCTAAGTACTTCAAACTTAATCTACGTATTTCCTACACATGAAAATTAGAGTTTGTGTAAAATTAGAACATTCCCGGAACTTGATTATTGCAACTCACTTACTAATTTTAAAAATCACTTTTGTAAATTCATAATGTATAAATTTAATTCATTGAAAAGCATATGATGCGTTTTTAACTTTTTTCTTTATTTCAATAAAAACCTTATAAGATAATGACTTCGAAATATGTGGTTAATGTATGTGAACAAAATCTCACCTCGCTAAGTTAAAAGAAAAATCTTAAATACATAACAAGAATAATATGAATTAATGAAATCGAAAAAATTAAGAGTAAAAACAATATGACAGTCCCTAAAATTATTTGAAATAAGTCACATAACACATAGGTGGAGTGGGGAAGGAAGGGTCAATTTACTTACACTGAGTTTGTCTTAGGTTATTATTATTATTATTTTTTATACAAATATTAATATTTTCCATTAGAAATATATTAAATTCCCTCCCAAAATTTTAGATATATATTAATATTTGATGCTATAAAAAACGGTAAAAAATTAATTTTTAAATAATTAGAATTAATCAGTTGAAATGCAAAATTTTGTTATCTCATAATAATTTTATTGTTTAGTTATAAATAAATACATCTTAGATTTAATCGTGAAAAGTGGTATTTGTCTCTCCTCTCCCATGTACTCAAAAAATAAAAAACAAACAAACAAAATTTCTGGCAAAAACGTGATATTTATATAATACTTAATAATTTGAAGATAATAAAAAATAGGCATGGGGAGGAAATTTCTAAAAATTTGGCATGCATTTTGACATTTTCTTCTATGTAGCTTAACTTATTTAAATTTTCGACCTAGATTGTATTATATGTATCTTCCATAATTTTATTATTATTATTTTTTTAGAATGGTATCTTCAATAATTCAGATCAATGAAGTATTAATTTAATAATAATAATAATAATAATAATAATAATAATAATAATAATAATAATAATAATAATTCAATGAAGTATCTTTTTCAACCCATTTAATACGTGCGCAATATAAATTTATGTAACCATTTTAACCTTGCAAACGTCAAATAATAAGCATTAAATTAGAAAAGATCCAAATATTATTAAAACTTTTTATTTATAGAATAAAATAACATTTTGGTTCAAAAACTTTGAGATTTACACTATTTTGCTCTTTAAAACTTTTAAATTTCAATTTTAGGTCATCAATTTTCAAAAACCCAATATTGGTTTGCTCTCTTTCAATTCTTGAAATTTCTAAAAAAGACTTAAATTTATTCATATAAAAATCTATTTATTTTTCTTTTAAAAATTACTATACTTTTATATAAATTTTAGAAATGTTTGTATTTTGTATTTGTTAGTACCTTAAAATTATCATAGAACCAATTTCAAATAATATTAATTTTAAATTTATTATAAAAATCAATTTTAACTTTTCTTTTCAAGTATGACAGACTAAAATTAAATAGAATAAAATGAAACGAATTTCAAAATTCAAAAATTAAAATTGAAAATTTTAAATTTTATAGACAAAAATGAAACAAAACATTCATATAATTAGGGACTAAATCATTTCAAACCTCTAAAAACTTATGCCAATAGATTACAAAAGAAAAATATAATATACCAATTTTTAGTACAGTTATTAATTATTCCATGTTCTCTCTGACAGATCTTAGAAGAAAATTCTTGATAAAAATGATAAATGTTTTCAATTTCTTGGAGAGAAAAAACAAAAGGGGTTTGAGAAGTTTAAGGTATGTGTTTATATTGTAACTAAGTTGTGTGCTGTTTCTGTCTGTGCTGTAAAATTATTAAAAAAAAAACCCTATTTTTCTGATAGACTTTACTTGTAGAAAACAATTTCCCATGTTTGCAAGCTACCCACCGAATCTTTTTTAAATGGTATAATTATCTGAAAAACAATATAATAATAATAATAATAATAATAATAATAATAATAATAATAAATTAAATGATTTATGTTTGAAAATGACATGTAAATTGATATGTGTGAAGATGAGGGGCCGATAGATATTCCCAATTAGTTTCAATTTCAAGTGACTACAAAAACAAATCATTATTATTTGAGATGATGAATTATTTATGATTTATTTCATTATATATTTGACTGTCACACGTTAGCTTTTCTATGAAAACCATGTTGTTTCACTATGGTAGAATCTTGTACTTGAAGCCAATTCTTACAAAGCGTGGTCTTCATCTTTTTAAGGATCCAAAAATCAGGATTACTAGACACATATTTAATTTAACACTATATATTTGAGGGTAATCACACATGTTTTGAGACTTGAATCATCAAAAAAATTGATGGTGTGTTGACTTGATTGTAATACAATTTAGCTTTAGTCACGATTTTGATTCTAGAAATCGATATTTAATTCTTATTTTATTTGAAAACTTGAGGTTTATCAACAATTTGAGATAGAGAGATTCGAACTCATGATATTCTGATCATTGAATGTACATTGATACCGCTGAGTTACTGCTCATGTTGACTTGGTTTAAATGTAATATTAATAGTGATTTAGGCCCCGTTTGATAACCATTTGATTTATTGTTTTTGGTTTTTCAAATTTAAGCTTATTCTCTCTCAAATTTTCTATAATGTGCTCCATCCTTCCTACCATTTATCCATCTTTTTTTAAGAAAGTAAGAGAATACTAACCAACTTTTAAAAATAAAAACAAACTTTGGGAAATGATGAAACAAATTGTAAGAAATTTGAGAGAAAATAAGCTTAAATTTGAAAAACCAAAAACAAGAAACCAAATGGTTATCAAACGGGGCCTTAGTAATCATGAAGTTGGTTAATTGTAATTCAATTTCAAATCTACTGTCACACATTTGACTTTAGAAATAAATATCCTAGAGTGTAAAACCTTTTATATAGGATTGGTAATTCACTCCCTCTCCAATTTAACTATTATTATTATTTATTTATTTTTAATAATAATAAAGTTACATATTCAAATCACTTTCTCAAATATCATTGAATAATAATTATATAAAAAAACAATTATAGGGATATTGTTAGGAAAGAGTTATGTTATATATATTGTGGAAAATGAAACGGTTTTTCAAAAGTGAAACTTAGCTTCTGGATAAAGTGTTGTTTTAATAAAATACACAAAAAGTTGCTAATTTTATGGTAAAGTTGTTGAAAATTCGTTTGCAAACATATTCCCTTTTTCCCTTTTTCATTCAGATTTAGAATGTGCACATGAATGGCAATTCCTCATGCATAAACCATACAAATCTACTTTATAATAAATCAATTAGATATTGATTTTATTATCACCAATGTTCTCTCTCGAATATCTTTGAAAATTTCTAGCTATATAGGTTGTCACTCTCACTAGGGTGCTTTTACTTTATACATTTCGATTTTCATATTACCATAGCATTTTTTTTTCTTAATTAGATAGGAAGTATACTTAAATATTCATTATTTCACTCTCATTTAAGGAGAGTCGTAGTATCTTGTTATATGGTTTGTGGTCTCCCCCCAACTTGTACTATAAAAATGTTTATATTCAACCTCTCTCAACTTTATTGTACTAAAATAATTTGAAAATGTTTTTTTTTTTAATATAAAAGAGCAAAATTTGTTAAAATTGACTATTGTGTAAATTTAATTAGGATGAAATTCAAAAAAATAAAAAAAGAAAAAAGAAAAAAGCATGGAGGGCCTTTAAAAAAATAGGATGAAAGAATTGTAGAAAAAAAAATGGACAAAAGAAATTAGTAAAAAATTAAATTTTCAAGTTGGTGATTATCGTAAATCAACCCAATTTATTTCTTGATCATAATTGCATATATATATTATGCCAATTAAGCTATGATTTTTGTTAGCATGAAATAATTTTTTTAGTGCAATAATAATAAAGATTATATCTGAATCTTTCCCTTTGTTTCAATATCCAAATTGAAGAAGTAGGCTTAGTAACATGAATCTAATGATTAACTAATAGAGGTCCCCAAGCGGTGGCACAGTGGATGACGACTTGGGCTTTGAAGGTATGCTTCCTTCAAAGTTCCAGGTTCGAGACTTACTAGTGACCGGGAACAACGTCAAAAAAAAAAAAAAACTAATAGAGAGAGATCAACATGTTAAACCCAACCAAAATCATCTCTCAATTAAAGAGATTAACATGCATGTATCAATCAAGCGACATGTCATGATTTACAAAATTAAAAAAATAATTAAGAAGCCATATAGCTTGTGAAATTAAAGTTGATGATAAAATGAGTAATTTTAGGAGTTAATTAGGAGGAATTATTGGATGGAAACAAGGGAGAATATTAAGCCGTTACTCATTCTCCAACATATCATATAAATCTTTCATTTTTTTTTTTTTTTGAGAAAATATAAATATTTCATCATCTTTCATATGCACATTACCTAACAACATTCCTTCTTAATTTGGAAAAGAACCCTAGCCCTACAATTCATTTAAATTATTTTCATTTTATTTTCTTTTAATTTTTTTTTTGTGGCTTATAATAAAACTTTTCATACGTCATCTCACCCCCTTTACTTGTTCCTTAGTGTACATTTTGCCATCATAATTCAACTTCTTGTGCTTTGTTGGATCATTCTCCTCAAATTAGGGATTTCCACTACCTACAATTATTACTTACATCATTTTCATTTACTAATTAAACATGTTCCCATTTCTTTTAATCCTTTTCTAATTTAATTTTGAATGAATGTTTGGTAGATGGTAAATTTATTGCTGTCTATGAAAATAAATGTTTTTTTTTCAATAGCCGAAAAATTTGGGCTGCCTATTTATAGACGAATTTTTGGTTTAATAATTCCTCCTTTTCAATATCGTCCATCGTAAAGTTCGGATATAAGAGATATTAACTAAGATATTTTATATTTTATTTTCATAAGTTTCGAACTTAAAACTTCAAAAGAAACTTATTATAGAAGTGGTGATGATCGAAGACACATAACTCGATCTAAAGTCTAAATGTTATTTTTGTACTTAAGAGAATCTAAATTAGTTGTACAAAATTCTAATTCGTAATTAAATATGTACAATTCAAAAAGAATTAACATTGAGAGAGCTCATTAAATTTTAGAGGTATTATTTTCTACCCAAATAATTATGAATGCATATTTACAAACTATATATCACTAGTAGAAAATCGGGTATTAATGGCGGGCATATTTCGCCATAAAAAGGTATTCATGGCGGACAAAAAACCGC
>JBBMEF010076454.1:0-10126 GCA_037832685.1 Sicyos baderoa | reverse complement strand
TGAGACTTGCTTTCAACCACACACTACACTTGAGATAATTATTTTAGTTAAAAATTGTGTGAACACTATTTTCCCAAACAAGATTATTACCGACCTTCTCATTATAGTATAAGAACGACTTATTGCCTGCTCGGTGGTTGTATTGGAGCGCCGCTCGACTCTCTTTTCCTTTCTTACTCTTTTCCATCCATTTAGGTGATTCTCAATAGTTGCATAGATATTCTCAATATTCATGCTCAATCACTCTCTTATGCGGTGTCACTCGTCTAAGCTCAGTGGGCGTCATGCTGTTGGAGAAACAATATTATCATCAATAATAATCAATAAAAATGTATTGATCCATCAAATTAATTAAAAATGTGATTATTCCACATTCCAAGTTCTTATATCTCTATCTCTTTCTATATCCCCCAAGTCTCTACCAACCTAAGGTTTGCATAAAAATTAGTTTCTAAGTTTTCATTTGTTTTTGGATGTGTAAGGGTATAGGGTTTTAATTGCCTAAGAAAAAGTCATCATGTCTAACTATTTCTATGTATGTATTTTGTTTACTTTATAGACTAAGTTGATTGTAGATTTGATTTTTGTCATAATCAAGATGTTGAGTTAGTGAACAATGTTGGGATTTGAACTTCATTCCTAAATGAACAACATTCAATTGGAAACTAAAAAGAGGAACAAAAAGCAAGTTTTTATAATGGAATAAGTTGGCTTTTAAGTATCTGATTCTAAAAACTAACACATATAATTATTGGCTTGACAAACTTGTTGTGAATGGAATGCAGCCTATTTTGATGCCAGTAATATGAATCAAATGTTAGTCTCAACCAAAATAAAAGGAGAAAAAAAAAGAACGACAAAAGTTTAGGGTGGTGTAAGACATGAGGAAAAAAAAAGGTACACACAAAGTTCTTTCATTCATGTTGCTCAAAGAGAAATGGCCCAAACAGACATGAGACATTTAGCTTATTCAGCAGAAAATGCAAAGCACATATAAGATTTCAAAACCAACTATAGAATGATGAATAAACTATGAGCAGCAAACCAAAATGATCACATCCTAACAACCCAATTAAGTTGAACAAATAGATAAGATCAGTTCAATTTTGCATATATTAACATGTAAATCAAAACAGAAATCAAAGTAAACGGATTCACCTACAAGAAGAATTTCTTAGCCGCCGACTTCTTCTTCGACGGATTGGCCAAGCCAGGGCTCACGAACAACACCCTAGGCTCGCGAGTGACCTACGCCAACGTGCAATCGATCCCCGGCCTGAACACGTATAATTATAGCAGCCAAGACTTGAGATCAGCCCACCGGCAAGTCTACTGCGGCGTGGGAACTACTGCGGCGCGGGTGTGCAGCTTCGGCGGCGAGTTGCGTGCGGTGGCAAGGGGTTTGGAATGGGGACGGCAAGGGGTCTGCTGAGGGGGAGAAGGAGAAGAAAATTAGGGCTTTTGGTTTTTGCGTGCGACGACAAGGGCTTTTGGCTTTTACCGTCGCTCTTGTTTTTTATCCCGACGGTTCACACAAACCATCCCCGTTAATCCAAAATCGTCCCCTTAAGCTACAGCGACGGTTTGATATCGTCGCCATAATATATTTCGGTGACAATTTTATACAACCGTCGACGTAGCTTTGTTTATGTGACGTTAAAATAAAACGTCGAAATAGGTAATTTACGCCGACGTTATGAAAATCGTTGGCGAATATTTCGTCACCCTTGATAGTTTTTCTTGTAGTGTTAGTAGACAGTCATTAGGGCCGTGAGCCTGGTCAACCGACCATCCATGGAAGTTCGGAACTGCAAGGGTATCGTTCGAAGCTACGGTGTGAGCCCGAAATATCATCGTCCACACCGGTCTACTAGTACCTTTCTCCGTCAGGTGACTCGATCAGGCATAATCAAGGCATCAAGATGTGTCAAAGACATGCAAGTCCACAGCTGGGAGACATGCGATCCATTATGCAATATCAATCATAGCCAAGTCCACAACTGGGGAACATGTGATTCATCATGGAATGTCAAACAACATGCATTCGATAAATTATCAATAATAGTAGACATGTTGCATGCTCTTAGTACAATCAATACAAGCATATAAATCATATAAATCATACTACAATTAGATCAAGTAAGTTAATACAAAACAATTCAGTACATATATTAACCACATGCCTCGAGAAGGGGGTAACGAGTCCCTTACTTTGGCCGAATCACTATTGCACTCTCAAAGCTCGTTGAAACCTCCTGACATCCACTAATTCGGGCCCTACAATGAACAAATCAGTCAAAACTAACACCTTAAACCATCAAAATCGTATCCATAACATCAAATTTATCAAACAACGAAGAACCTTAGAAATCGTGAGGCTACGCGCGCCTCTCGAGATCAGCTCAAAGAACGACAAACAGCTCGAGTCAAATCTGGCCAATGATCAAAATTCACCATTTAACCCAAGACCAATAACTATAAAACTCTAATCCAAACAACTAATACACTCACAAATTAGCCAAAACAAGCTTAACCACTAATTAATAACCTCAAACCTACAAACAAACACCATTCATCCATCATTTGAGTGATCTTAAATCTTGTTGAGAAATATTACAAAGTTAAAAGGGTATATCTCAATAAAATAATCTTAAATATTGTTGAGAAATATTACAAAGTTAAAAGGGTATATCTCAATAAAATAATGAATGCTTGCCTAAATTGATCATCACATATATATAAAAATAATAATTATGAAAAAAAAGAATAATTTTTTGTTGGGATTGGGACAGTAATCGAGGTCAATGGTGCAGTGTCAAATATGGAAATACATATACTCTGAACCAAAGTCGCCTTTGGATTCTTCTTCCTCTTCTTCACGATTAGCGACGCCATTAATGCGCTTTCATTTCTTCGTCCTCTCCTCTCTCCAGAAGTCAAACCTTGTTTATTAACCTAACCCCCCACCAGGTTTCTTCAACGTCTTTCTCTGTAACTTTGTTGCATTTGCGGATCGTTTCTCAACTAAATTCTTGGTTGATCTTCGATTTTACTCCCTAGTGCTGCTAATTCAATATAAATTCTGGAGTGGGGTTTTGATTGTGTTTTTGCGATGAGGGGATTCCTTTTTGCCTCTTTTTGTTTGTTAAATTTCAATCGGAGTTTGTAGGAAGATATGGATGAGAAATCTTCTGGGGGTGAAATAACTGCGTTTCAATTCAGTTGTTGATTTTTATAATTATTTATTTTTTTCTTTCCCATTTTGGGGTTGTTGGTGGTGGGGCATAATGCCCCCTTGATTTCTGAATTTGGAAGTGTAATTATCTTTCTCTAGCAAATAATTTTGGACCTATGTGTATCTATGTTCTTCCTTGTTTCTTGGTTTTTTGACCTGCTTTGTTAAGAGCTAAATCAAGAGATCCTTAGAGGCTAATTTTGTGGTTAATCTGTAATTAAGAGATGTATGTGGATGTTATTGTAAGGCCAAGCTTTCTGTGAAGGATTGGAATATTGGGAAAAAGGGTTAAAAAATAAGTGTGAATACTCTATTTGCATATTTGAGCATTTTGAGAGGCCCCATTAATGGGGGCCTGCTTGTCTGCTGCAAGTGAGAGGGCTGTTCCTGGCCCCCCTGTGTATCCTGTGCTGGGAGTGAGGAAACAAAAGGACTTAGACAATGGACTGATGAAGTCTAAGGATTCTGTGTTTGAGCAGCAGAATGAATCAACAGTTCACAGAATTCCTGGTAGGATGTTCTTGAATGGATCCACTGAAGTTGCTTCACTTTATACTCAACAGGGCAAGAAAGGGATGAACCAAGATGCCATGGTTGTATGGGAGGTTAGCTCTTTCTTTGTGTTGTTACATTTTTCATTTGTGGGTCTTGTTTGTTCCTGTCAAATGATTTGACTGGTTTATTCACTGGTTTTATATTTGATATATTACTAGCTTTTAAATGGCAAGAGATCTACTTGAGTCGATTAGCTCGCGCCTAAGCTCGAGATACAGGTCTAGTGCCTTGCCTTCTGCCTTGGGTGCCTCTGCCTCAAGGCAAAAAGGTGGCCACCATCTTATGTATCTGATTAATTTTAAAAAAATAAGTTTGACTAAGTCCAAACTAAACCCAAAAATCATTAGGTTTAGGTTTTTTTTTTTGTTCTTTATTAACTAAAAAATATAAAATTTGCTAACTATGTTATCTCTTCTTTATGAATGTTATTCTATATAGTGTGCCTTACAAAAAAAACCTGCTCTTTTTTTCCCCATAAAACACTGGAGTGAATTAGAAAGTTGTTCCTTGGGATGGATAGCATGCTTTTTTTCTTGATTCTGTGACATTTGTCTCTGCATATGCTTTATGGTTTGACTTTGCTATGTTTTTGTAACCAATTATTATTATTACCCCCTTTTCCCTGAACTCCCACTATGAAGGGAGAGAAACAAAGTTCAATCTCTGACTTGACATGCCATAAAGAGGCTTTAGATTGCTATATGTTTTGTAGAGTATTAAAAAATTTAGGTCGATATGTCAATAGCTTCTCCAATGTCTTTACATGTTCATAGGTTCAATATCAACATTTTAATGTAAAAGATAAAATGTAGATCTTATATGATAAAAAGAAAAGTCACAAATAAATACTTCCCTTTTCAAAGTAAGAGCTTCTTTTTGTTAAACATTCCTTGTTGTGCTTCAACGTGTAGCCTGAAAGTGCTTTTAATTTTCAAATAATGCCAATAGATAGCTTGTCATGGATGAGGTTTAATCACTAACCAGATTATGAATTTCAGAATTTTGGCTCCAGAACAGATACGTTCTTCTGTGGAGTTTTTGATGGTCATGGTCCTTTTGGTCATCTGGTCGCGAAAAGAGTGCGGGATTCTCTTCCCCTGAAACTGACTGAACATTGGGAGGCCAAAGCAAGCAGCGAAGATATTTCGAAAGAGTTCGGTTGTAATACAAAAGGTGTGAGCAATGAAGATTCTGCCATTGAAACTGGTTGGAAGGAAGCTAGTTCCCCCATTAAGCAACCAGCAATTTCTGAAAAACTAAAGGAATCATTTCTGAAGGCTTTTAAGATAATGGATGTGGAACTCAAAACACAACCAAGTATTGATTGTTTTAGCAGTGGAACAACAGCAGTAGCTCTTGTTAAGCAGGTGGAATCATTACTGCAGTTGTACAATAGCATTTTCATTTTCATTTTCATTTTGAACAAATCTTTCTTAAATATTTTGTAATGTATTCTAGGGTCGAGATCTTATCATTGGAAACGTCGGGGACTCACGTGCTGTACTGGGTACTAGAGATGGAGATAATTCTCTCCAAGCAGTTCAGTTGACCATAGATCTCAAGCCAGATATTCCAGGTCTCTCTTTCTCTCTCTTGTCAATGAAACATACATTTGAAAAATCAAGGACAATTGTTCCTTGGGAGAACCATAGAACTAATGTGAAATCATATTCTGGCTTATATTGGCATTATATATATAGTGGCCTGATTGGTTAATTTGGTATGTTGAGTTCAATTAGTTGCTACTGAGGAGATAATCATTTGTAAAAGGTAAGATTTAAAAATTTCAAAGAACAACATTTTTTCTTCTTGTCCCTTCATTACAACAGTCTATATTAATCTTGAGGATTATTATTTAGCAGTCAATTGGACCCTGTTTTTGAAAGAGTTGTCATATATATATACAATTTGAGACATCTGTGGAGTAATATTGTGAGGAATTTACATTGGATATAAGAAATTTAACCCAATAGCTTCTTGCTGAATTTGATTGCTCATTGCCTTTTTAACACCTATAGCGGAAGCTGAGAGAATTCTCAAATGCAATGGTCGGGTATTTGCCCATCGGGATGAGCCGGAAGTTGCTAGAGTATGGCTTCCAAACACTGATTCTCCGGGGCTGGCAATGGCGCGGTCGTTCGGAGACTTTTGCCTCAAGGATTTCGGCCTTATTTCTGTTCCTGAAATATCATATCGGTTTCTGAAAGACGAGGATGAGTTTATAGTTTTAGCTACAGATGGAGTACGCTATTGACTTCTTAGAACCACTCAACTACATTCATCTGGTGCTACTTTCTGAATATCTAAAGCTTGATTTAACATTTTTCAGATTTGGGATGTTCTCTCAAACAAAGATGTAGTGGACCTTGTGGCATCGGCTCCTGCTCGTTCTGCAGCTCGATTATTGGTCGAGTCTGCAACTAAAGCATGGAGAAGAAAGTTTCCCTTTTCCAACATGGACGACTGTGCTGTTGTTTGCCTCTTCCTCGACTTGAACTTGATGGTGTCCGAGGCAAATGTTATGTCGAAGGGAGGAGGCTAATTTGGCAATGCAAGCTGAGAGAGGCATGGTAGATGATGATGTCTCAGGAACCAGCCTATCTACGCCGTTCTGAAATGCGCTAACAGACGGAGTTTCTCTAAGAAGCAGATGATAGAGATCACTCTCACAATAACTGCACAGATTCTCAAATGTGCCTTGCTTGGTTAAAGCATATGATGGTTTGAAGGTAGTTTTTTGCCCCCCCCACAAATTGCTTTTTATGAATTTTTCCTGCCAATGTATGTTTGTGTAGAAAATTGCTGTCTTACAACTAGAAATTTGTATGTGATTAATAAGTTAATAGTGTACACAAACTTGTGAGTTGCTCTTTGTTTCATGTCTGTATATCTTATGTTATAAAATTAATGTAAACTTAACCGGTATATCTCGTGACATTAGTTAGAGTGTGTTCACGCTAGTGTGCGCAAGCTAGTTTGGACAGTTATAGAAAAAAAAAGAAAATAATGATAATATTTTGACTTATCATAATATCTTGTTAATTCTAGGATAAAAAGTTGTAATTTAGTCTATAATTATCAAAAATAATTTAAAAAATTAAGAGCTCAACCTCTATGGTTTGATGAAACCTAATAAAGAATTCTATCTAAAAAAACCTAATAAATATATTTTTTTTTTTGGTCTTATTATTGTTATTTTAAAAGAAAATTCAACTAAATTCAAACTAAGTGATTTTTTAATTATTAGATCGTGCAAGATGTCATTAGACTATTTTTATCTTCAAATTATAGGGAAACTTTAATTTTTTAAAATTATAAGATTAAAATCTATTTTTTTTCTCAAACAATACGTCTTAACTTTTCTAACCATAACAACTAAATTCTCAACTCTTTCCACGCTACTATATTCAAAATTTATCCTCCATTACAAGTTCTCTGATTTGGTTTCCTTAGTTGAGATTCTGGTTTTAAAAAAAAAACAATCTAAAAAAAAAAAAACTCAAGCTCAATGGTCCATGATGCGATAATGCAATTAAATACATAATTGGATAATATCCTACCATTCTTTAACATGTTGAACTATATTCAAATTAGCTTTCAAGTTGTTGGATGGCCTTGCTCATAATTCAAATATCTTTTACTCTTATTGCAGCAAAGCTCAACCAACCACTACAAAAAAAAGGAATAAATTCCTAACTTCTACATACTTATAATCTTTTACTCTCACTCAATTCTATAAAATCAAATATCTAATTGTTTAAGACATTATACCCTTCACTAAAAAAGATTCAAATCTCTTCACTTCACAAGCATAAAATATAGAATTGACAATATAGACTGTTGAACCCTCTGCAACATCTTTCTACACGGCTGAAATGCTCAACCAGATAAAATTCTGAAAACATATCCAGAACTGCATATAATTATAGTGAAGATAGCTAATCATTTGGCAGAATATCAAATTGTTACCCACATTAATCTTTTCGGAACGTGTAGTAATGATCATATTTTTCTATCGCTATTTCTCTTTGGAGAAATATTTGCATGTAGGCACCTATGTGGCAAAATCTGAGCCATTGATTTTCTCTTTTTATTTTTTTGAAAATTATTTCTCATCAAATCAGTGGTTGATATTTCGCCACATAGATGGCTGCATGCTGTCTAGGCAACATGCAAATATTTCTCTTCTCTTTGATATATGTGAGTGTTCGGCCAGCTTATGCACTATTTGACTATTCTCACGAGACATCATCTAATTCTACAACATTTGAATGTCAAGGAAACTCACATGAAAATATTTCTTGTATAAGTGACCACTATAGATTGAACCCATCACTTTTTAGATTCTTCCGGCCCTCTTTGATCATACGGCCAACTCATGATATGGTTTTTTCTATCAAATCATATGACCATATACAAACAATGCCTGTTATTCCTTTTTCCTAATCAAGTTTAAACATTGTCTTTTAAACTTGTGCATTCTCATGGATCATATCTCGTGCATACAAGCCAAAGGCAAGCTATCTCATAGACTCATATGCAGTAATGAAACTAGTAGACAGTTTTGTGCTGGACCTAGAAAAGAATGTAGGAGGGGATGTTGAAGTTTGAGTTTTTCTTTTAATTAATTTTCAGTATTTTATTTAAGGTTTAAGTTTCTTTATATTTAATATTGTTTAAATTTTTGGTTTTAAGTTTCTTTTGATTTTATAACTTCATTGGAGTTATGTCTTTTAAGTTTTCATATGTTTTGTTTTTAAATGTTATAAGTTATAGGTATTAATTAGGTTCAACTTTTGTACCTATATAAGAATGAACATTCTTTAAGAAAGTTTGTAACACCATACCATATATTTTGTAATACAATTATAGCACCACAATTGTAATACCATATTTTGTGATACAACTTTATAATACATTTTTGTATGTATCACCAATTTCCCATTTTCTAATAGAAACATATTCTCATTTGTTTCACTCTCATATTATCTCTCTTTGTTATACAAACATTGAGACTTTGATTTGACTTTTGCTTCCGCAATATTTCATTTCATACTTCATTTTTCCCCAACGGTGGTATCAGAGCCTTAGATTTAAAGGTCTGTGATTTTATTTGAGAGTGAAAATTTTATATTTTGAATTTGAATATGTCTTCAAATTTTGGTGTCACCTCTCCTCCACATTTTAATGGTGAAAATTACCAATTTTGGGTTGTTAAAATGCAATCTTATCTCAAGGCCCTCGGACTTTGGGAATGTGTTTCTACTGATGTTGATCCTCAACCATTAGGAGAAAATCTTACATTGAATCATATCAGAGTACATGAAGAGGAGAAATTAAAAAAACCCAAAACTTTATCTGTGATTCATGCCGCTTTATCAGATCCTATATTTGCTAGGATTATTGACTGTAAAACGGCAAAAGAAGCTTGAGATAAATTGCAAGAAGAATTTGAAGGAAATGCAAGGATAAAAAGCTGTCAAATTATTGACTCTCAAGAGAGAGTTTGAAATGCTAAAAATGAAGGATTCAGATACTGTGAAGGACTACACAACGAAAGTGATGACCATTGTAAACCAGATAAGACTTGTTGGTGAAAAATTTTCAGATCAAAGAGTTGTAGAAAAAATAATGGTCAGCGTTCCTAGAAAATTTGAGTCAAAGATCTCAGCTATAGTGAAGTCTTCTGATTTGACTACTCTCACTATAGCTGAATTAATTAGCAAATTGCAAGCCCAGGAGCAAAGAGATACAATACGTAATGAGGAGCATGTTGAGGGAGCATTTCATGCCATGTTTAAAAGTAAGAAACTTGTTGCAAAAGATGGTAGACAAATAATAACCAAAGACCAAGAAAGCAAGGAGAAAGGAGGAGCATCAGAGAAAACAAAATTCCTTCCTTGTCGCTTTTGTAAAAAGATCAACCATGATGAGAAAAATTGTTGGTTCAAGAATAAACAATTCTACCATTGTGATTATTGCAACAAAAATGGGCATAAAGAAAAGTTTTGTTATACCAAACAAAACCAAACACAAAACCTCCAACAACAAGTATATTGTGCAGAAGACAACGAGGAAAACAAATTTTTTATTTATGGCTTCTCATGTCATTGACAACAAGTCAACCTCTTGGCTTATTGACAGCGGACGCACTACCCACACATGGCTAAAAATATCAATCTTTTTAGCCAAATTAACAGATCTATACATTCTAAGGTGGTTCTTGGACATGGTGAGACAATCCCAGTTGAAGGAAAATGTACTGTCATAATGCATACCAAGCAAGGTGAACATAAAATATCCAATACTTTATATGTTCCAAGGTTATCTCAAAAC
>JBBMEF010076433.1:0-10127 GCA_037832685.1 Sicyos baderoa | reverse complement strand
GTCAATTACAATTTATTTATTTATTTCTTTAATTCCAGAATTCAAATTTTAGACATGCATTTAAACTCCTTAAATTGATAGACATTTTTTTACTAAGTTTACCAAAAGTAGATATTTCCCTAGTTGACCCAATTAAAAAATAAGCAGACAAAATTCCTTTTTCAAACTCATTAAAAATAGTTTCGTAAAATTTATTATGCATAAAGAAAGTACATCTATTTTTTTAAATGCTAAAAATATGGAAATGGATTCATTTTTGGGTAAGTTTTTTTATTTTTTTTAGATTATGAGGTATGGGATTCAAATTCATGATTTTATTCCTTGGACATATACTTGGCTATTTTTGGGAAAGTTTACCATGAGAAAATTTTAAAAAAATAATTATAAATATCATTATTTTAAAAACAGTCCAATAAAATACAGAATAAATTCGATTTTCATTTGCATCATTTGATTTTCGATATGATTTCAATTTTTTTTTTGTTTATTTTTCAAATTTTATTTTACTAGCTAAAAATAATCATTCTTGTAAATAAGTAATATTTTATAGTATTTTTGCTTTATCTCTAGATGAGTTCTTCTAAATCAAAAGAATTGATGATTTGATGGTTTCATTAGTATAAAAATATTTGTACCTTTTTTTTGTTGAATTTGTAATCCCCTCTCTAAACTTAATAAATTTATATATTCTATTTATTTCTAATTTTTATATTAGTTCTTCTAAAAAAAACTAAGAATTTTTCTAAAATATCAAATAATTAATCTAAATTTTAAAAAGCGAATTAATTCATTGAATTAGTTCAGTTCCATTGGATCAATTTTTTATTTTTTTCTTTCGCCCATATATGGGAAAGTCTTAAAATATTGATGATAAAAATAAAATTTATTAAGGATAGAATTTTATGAGATGTGAGAATGTGGTACTAACTCTCGACTATAGTCTTCTAAGAAAAATAAATAAAATAACTATAGTGGGTGAGTTCGTAGCAAACATAAATTATTGCAGGGATAAAGTGGGACCATGCCCACTTCAAATTTCCTTCAAGACCCTCCAACATTTTTAATTTCTTATAGTATTCCATTATTTGATGCAGTATTTTCTTTTATCGAGTGAATCGATGACGTTATTAGTTATCTGGTTTTGTGTTAATTTATTTAATAGAAGAAAATAAAAATGGGGTCCTATTGTATCCTTCCATGTAAGTGGCAATCACAAATTTTCGTTCAACCAACAAGATATATCGGTTCGTGGGTCAAATCATCAGTTCTTTAGATTCGGTTCGGCTTTCGGTCCAAATTTTTGGGTTCTCTATAGACCGGTCCTAGACCAATATATATCTTTTATTGTTAAGGTCTTGTTTAGTCAATTTGTGGATGTTGGTTAGACATGGTTTATGGTTAGGGCTAGTTTTGTTCTCTTTCTGTGTTATTTCTGGTCTTTCCTCTAATTGGTTTGTGTTGAATGCTAATGGATAAAGGTTATATCTTTCTACTTAGGTGGTCACACTTCAATTTGTGGGGAACGGTCTAGTTCGTGGTCCCTTTGTATAGGAGATTGGGATGTTCTCGTACGGTTTATTTTGATTAGAATGTTTGCTTATTAAAAAAAAAAACTTTATTTTGTATATATTTTGATAATTTTTTGGTTTTTTTTTTAATATTTTTGAAAGCCTATAATTATTACTCCAACATATGATTTTTATTATTTTGTTATCTACCACTATAAATCAAACTAAAATTTGAAGGCTAAAAAAATTAACTTCGAGATATTTGTTTTAGTTTAGGGTTTTAGTTTAGGATTGACATACTTTTTTTTTTATAGAGAATATGAGTAAATATATATTTAAATTTAAAAAATTAAATGTTTGTCAAACGAGTTGATATGGTTCAATACTCAGATTCCTAAATACTGTTGAATTAAAAAAAAAAAAAAATCTTTCACAAATGAAGCAACCTAACATTGTAAGGAGATGTTAGAAAACAAGAGTTAATTAGTAAATGAAGGTTAAATTATGAAATTAGGTGGGTGCAGAAATTGAAGCTTTCTGGTCTCTTGTCTGCAAACACACAGCAGAACCCGTCCTTTTCGAAATGGCCGAAACGGCCTCTTTGCAGTAAAAACAGTTCCTTTTTTTCTTTTTTGTTTATTTGATTTTCATTTTCTAAGCACTGAAAAAAACCTGCATTATTCGAGGTCCCTCAAAAACAGCGAATCATCTTTTTCTTTAGTTTGTTTCTTGGATTCTTTTGATCAAAATCACATCTTACAAGAAAAAACACAACCCCCCACCTCAGGTGAAAACTCAATATCATAATTTTGTCTCTCACTGATTCAACAAGATTATAAAATCAAATGGGATTTCTAGGAATATAAAAAAGCTACAACTTTTCCATTAACAATACAAACAAATGAACAAGAACAGAAATTTTGCAAAATCTAGATAACTTTGTGGACTGTGCAATGTTCAGACCAGTGCTTTGAGAAACTCATTACTTAATTAAAGAAAGCCCTGAGACATGATGATCACCATGAAGGTGAAGTGCAGGGAGAACCAGAGGAGGAAGATGACAGGCCATTGTTAGTGTTTGAATCACTCACTGAATTATTCCCCACGGACCTGGCATCTCTCAATGTAACTGAAGACGCCTCGGCTGGGAGCTTCTTCATCGGCATTAGAGGCGGCGTGTTCGGGAGAGAATGGATGGTACTTGAAGGAGATGCTACAATCTCATCTTCTTCGGAAGAACCACATGCTTCCAATCTTGAGGGAGAGGAATTTGGCGTTTCAAATGGGGTGTCTCCACTGCTTCGCCCGATTGCATCGTTGTCAAAAATGGGGTTTGAAATGTACATAAAATGGTCACTGCCATTGGAAGAACTGTCATTACAAGCAATGGCAGGGCTTGATTTACTTTGAGGGCGGACTTTAGGAATGGACAGATCAGGTGATGCTGAGATAAAGGGGGGCGGGCGGGGTGGAGTGCAAATCAGGTCGATTTGATGAGGGCTAGCGGGTGATTCATGGGTGACAATGTCGATAACTCGATGAAGTTGAGAGCTTTGGCTCTTTGCTTCAACAACATCTACATTGTTGTCTTTAACACAGGGGACAGAGGGGAAAAGAAAGTTTCTTGGAGCACTAAGAACCCCATGAGCATACAAGCTGCTGAGAGAAATGGCTGGTCGGTTGTTGTCCCTGGAAGAAGCTGAAGGTAGAGACCGGGAAATGTTTGTAGCGGCTATGGCACGGTCGGTAGAGGAGTTGGAGGTGGAGGTGGTTGGCGGAGCAACTCGAAGCCTACGGCGGCGGAGTAACAGAGAGCAGTAGAGCTCAGCAAGCAGCACAAGAATAAGGCCTAACACAATGGCAAGGCAAACCACCATTATCAGTGTAGCTCCCAATATCACCTTGGAAGTTCCCTGCATTTTTTTTTCCTGTGAAGCTCTCTCTCTTTGAATTTCTATGAAGTAGTTGAAACTTGAAGGGAAGGCGGTAAAAAGGAGTTATTTTGGCGGGAACTATTCAGTAACATTGGCTAACTATTTATTTGTCAGAAGGAATCTAATGAGGAGAGGACTGACAAATGGGAAGGCTTTTATGTTCCGTATCTGAGATGGAGGATCCACACTTTCAGACATTCGAGGTCAAAAAGGTCTTTTAACTAACACAGTTTTCCACCATGGATAAACCTTGGCCTAAAAAAATGGTCAAATGTCACTGTTTCAATGATGTTAAATCTTCAAAATAAAACCAAGATGTCTGCAAGAATATAAAGTTTGGCTTTGGTCCCATAGTGTTAAAGACATGAAAGAAGCCAGATAGGGATGTTTATGGGAGTGAAAAATTTGGGAGCAAGATGTTTCTTTTGAATGAATGATGGAGCAGGTAAACCTAAAAAGTATGAATCACACCACTAGCAATCTCAACTTGGGAATGGGGTCGAGAGCGCGGTGGATCTTGCATTTGGCTATTAACATCTATATCATTTGAAAATTTGAAGTCATACAATTGCTATTACTGGTGAACAGTATAATTCTTCAAAACCAATGTTGACTATAGAATGGGGGATATACGAGATGCAGCCCCACATACACTGCAAGGGCTATACACAATGAGAAATAGGTAAAACTTCGTGTGAGAGGCTGCCGAAAGAAAAGACACACTTGGAACGATTGATTATGGGCGCATCACCAGTTCCCAGGTAATCACAATATATGGAAAGTGTAATACAACTTGTTTACCTTCCCCTCAAGGCTGCAAATCGGGCAGCCAAATCATCGTAGTCAGGCAACTTAGGATGAACATGCTTAGCTTCACTTAATCGATCAGGTTGAAAGGAAGCAGCCCGAGTAAATACTTTTGTTGCTTCTGATGGACCTAGATGACCACGAGGAAGGGAAACCGATCGGGCTGGTGGAGGAACTGTGTCTGCCTGTTTATCTGCCCCATCTCTGCTTATTAGATACGAAGGAGACTGAACAGGATTAGTAAGATGATTTTTAGGCTTCCTTCTCATCTTTCCTGGTTCAAATGTTGAGGCTTTCTTACTGTAATGTATCAAAAGCTTGTCCATTATCATTTCTTCTTCATCCTTATCATTCTCCTCTTCATCAACCAAAAGCTGCAAGCCTCGTTTATCGTCCCTTCTCCTACTGCTTCTCGGCTTCCTTCTCACTGTTTGAATATCATCAGCATTGTCATCAACTGAATGACTGGACCGTGGCTTATGGTGCCTTCTTCGTACCGATCTTGGTTTTGGCAGAACATCCGGAGGTATTCCAGCACCAAAGACATGATCCATCTCACCACCACGACTATTTGCCCTTACAGGACTAGTAACCTGCCTTTCATGATTAGAGTGGCGTGGTTCTAATTGGATGACACCTGCAGTCATTTCTGACTTGAAATGCTTCTGAGGATCCGTCGAGATGCAATTGTTGTCGTGGCCTGTACGTGATGATTCCAAATGGCCCCTATCCTTATGATCCTTCCTTCTAGAGTTTGCTTTTACATATGGAGGAGGGAGGGTACTGTTGTAGCTGGGTTTCAAATTATGATGTCTATCCTCCTCTATCCTCCCTGGTAATTCTGCATATCCATTGCCACCAGTATGAGTATTGTCAAATATTGATTCTTTAGCATCACTCTTAAATGGCAACCCTCCTCCATTGTGCCCAATATGGGCATTACCAGCTGATGGCTCTTTAATGCCACTCTTCAAATGCAAACCTGCACCAGTAAGAGCAACATCTGGATTATTGTAAGGCGAAGACTTCAAGTAATTTGCAACTGGCCGTTCTCGGCCATTATGCACAACTAGTCCATCATCTGCATCGCCCAACACTTCACTCGAAGAAGAACAGACCATTCTGCCCGTCCTGAAAGCAGAGCCCATCATCCCATTTCTAGCTTCATGCTTACTACTAGGAGCAAGATTTGGATTATTGTAAGGAGAAGACTTCAAGTAATCTGGAACAGTCCGTTCTCTGCCATTGTAACCTAATGGTCCATCTGCAACTCCTACGACTTCACTTGAAGAGGAACTGCCCAGACGACCAGTTCTGGGGCTACAACCCACTATCACATTTCTAGCTTCATGCTTACTTACTGTGGAATCTTTCTTCTCTCCATAATGATTTATACGGCCATCAGATTTTAAGCTTGCCTCTTCTTTGTCATATACTCTCTTCTCGTGTCCATTTCCGGCTAATTCTTGTCTAGGCAACTTGAGTACTTTTCCTCCTGAAATGGTGTTATCGGAAGGATTGACGAATCTGTGCTTGCCATTTGCATGCTCAAATTTTTCTTTGTGCGATACACCATCCTTCCCCACTCTTGGATCAATTTCCTTAGCGCATGCAGGACTCTTTTCTACTGCAGCATTGTGAGACCCAAAATCTTTAGGTAAGCCCTGCAAAAGTTGGAGACAGAAAGTTCAAATATAGGGATGATCTAACTGATTCCCAATACAACTAGAGGATTATAATATATGGTAATTAAACTGTTGCTGACGACCAAAGACATCACTGACTGTATATATTACAGGTTCAATCTTGTTTCTTGCATGTTGGGAAGTAGTAAAATAAGGAAATTAGGCAAGCACCTGAGTTTTGGCTGAGGGAGTGGACATTCTCTTCTCAAAACCCACAGAATCCCACTTGATTGAAAATTCCAATGCTATGTCTTGCAATAACTTAACTCTCTTCTCTATGGTGGAAGGCCTGGAGGCTAAATTCTCAACAAACTACAGAAATAGAATCAGTGATTAGTCTCTCCATTAAGAAAGACTCAGCCATTCAGGAAACCTGAAGTTGGTTGATTGGGTGTTACCTTTCGATTCTCCAGATGTTCCAACGAAGTCCCAAATCTCTCCTGAAAATTTTGCCTCAGCTCACGCAATTCTGGCAAATCCGAAAATCTAGCAGCAGCAAACATCAAAGATGCAACAGCCTCGCAACATTCCTCAGGGCATTCCCTGCAAAAATGATGAACATAGAGGATCAGACAAAGATAAATTATTCAATATAAAATCAGAAACCAAATTTGTATAATGATATGATCTCTATTAACCAGAAACAATATAATCAACAATGGTAAGACAGCATGAAGTTATACAAGTGATTTTGATTGATATAAAGGTATCCTCCCAGCTAATAAGATATCCAGCAAACTTAATCCAACTCCAAAAATCAATCCTACTATCCATCCATCGCTCATGTTCATCATGCATGCCAGACACCTAAATTAGTATTATCAGATCATAGAAACACCCAACCGAAAACTACATACAGCACGAAAGAACGATGTATATCACACTAATGTTCGGGACAAGAAAATCTAAGTGAAAATCCAAGAGCCAGCGCTGAATACATAGAATAACAAGCATCGATATGATATACTCAAATTCAATAAATTTTTCTTCCCTAATCTTACAATTCTTCTGTAACAATACTAATGACAAGTTAAATAAGCTTATCCATATGGGACTCTATTCACAACATACCTCTGCTTTTGCATGATCGATAAATGCTTCAGCACAGTATCACATGATTGCTCCACAAAATCGTAACAGGAACAAATTGTCAATTCAACTAGAAGCCCCTCAGCCTGAGAGCACAGGAACAAGCAAAACCAACAGTTTCTTTAAGCAAATTACCATGTAGATATAACCACAATAGTTGTCATAACTCATAACAATCATAGAAAAAGAAACCCAAGTAATACTAATCAACATAGGCTCTAAATCAAAGAACAAAAACAGAATTGGAAATTGTAAGAAATAGAAATGCTAATCAACATTAAAAGTTACCCTTCCATAAGCATTAATGTCCAACCCATTTGCAAGCAGATCAGCAATATCCTTCTTCAGAAATTTCAGAGTCGCTTTCTTCTTCCTCCGAATCACATCGATCCGACTTTTGGTCAATTTAATTAGGGATTTGCTGTAAATATCATGAAAACAAAAACAACCCAAAATTAAGCTCTCGAAAATGAAAAAGAAAACCCATATTGAAGGTAAGAAAAAAACAGATCGGATTACACACCATTTGGATGAAAATCCCCGGCCGAGAATCCCATCCAACATTTTCCGATCTGAAACTTCCTTTCGCACTCTTCCAAGCAATCGATCTCAGCCCTCAAATTCCAAACGAATCATCAGAAAAACTCAAAGATAGAGAGAGACAGAAACAGAGAAGAGAGAGATAGAGAGAGAGAAATTAGGGTTGGAGTAAAATGGAAAATTTACAGAAGCTGGAGAAGACGACGAAGCTATCAATAAAGCAATTTGAGTGAGCCGTTCACTTTTTCAAATATTTCTAAAAACACAATTACTCATTTACGAAACTACCCTCACCTTTTGTAAAAAAGACACGACACCTCACTAATCCGAGACTCCGATTTTTAACGTTGGAAGGGTATTTTCGGAATTCAAATCTTCATCTCGGACCTGCCGGGTAAAGATGAGATCACGGCCGTTGGATGGGATGACTTTTTCGTGTGATTGATGCTTGACAAATGGGTTTATAAAACGGCGGCGTTTTGGTTGAACGTGCTGAGCTGGAGCGCAGGTGTTTGGGTATAATTTTGATTTTTTTGATTTTTTTTTTATGCGTTTGGTCAGCCACCACTTAAGTTAACGACCGTTATAACGGTGATTCTGACGACATGTCAGGTGCGGTCGTGTTGTTGGTTGTTTTGACGTCGTTTTGAATCAAACGACACAAGATTCCAGCTGTTGGAATAAATTGAAGAGGGCTGTCTATATGTGTAATTTTAACCCAAAAATGCCTCTTTTTTTCTTTTTTCTTTTTTTAAAAAGAACAAAATAAATCTTAAAAATGCCTTTTGAATTCGACGAATGAGTGATAAAATCAAGAAATCTAGAAACCTAAATTGAAAGAAGTTCACCAGCGATAAATTTAACTAATATTATGCCTTGCCCAAAAGTAAAGTAATCTTATTTGGTGTTTTATTTATGCCCAATTCTAGCTAATGTCATAGGCTTTTGCAAAATCATTTTCAAATTAGTTTGGGTAATTGTATAAAACAAGCTTTTCATACATCATAAGACAACCTTAGAATGTTTTGTAACGACGAGATTAAGGTAGATGATCGATAATACATTTTTCTTGAGTACATAGGTATTATCGTGTGAGATTGACATGTTAAGGTATGTTATGTATAATACCAAATAAAATCTTCCCTTGCTTATAATGTAATTGAAGAAATCTCAAGAGATTGAGATTTTTTTTTTTTTTAAGGGGTTCTTTATTTCAACTTAAAAAATAATAATTTTAATATAAATAATAATCAATAATTTAGGTACCTTGTCCTTGGTGCACAAATAAAATATAGGGGATTTTTTATGTATAACAAAAATGAGCTAAAAAATTTCATCTATAGCACAAAATTGAAAATAATTACATATATACCAAAATTCTGAGTGATTGAACTCAATCGAACTCAATCAATAACTAGTGATTGAATTCAATCAGTTTAAGTTCAATCACTAATTATTGATTGAGTTCGATTCGTTCAATCAATCAGAATTTTGGTATAAATGAATTTTTGACAAAAATGTTTTATAATTCTAATAAAGGCACTAAGTTGGTATATATAATAAATTTTCTAAAATATATTTAAAAAAATTGTAGGCCATCTAATTAAATTCTGAGTGGGAAAAGATTTCAAATAGCACTACTTTACACTTCAATTTTATGGTGGCAAAGTTTTATATCAACCCACTCCATATTTGAAGAACCAATCATCAGTGGAAGAGAATTGCCGGTGAAAGGCTGAATGAGAAGAAATATATACTAATTGGAAATAAGAAAAGCTATTTTAAGATTAAGTATTGAGGTGATTTTAGTTCGTTTTTTTTTTTTTTTTGTTGATTTTGTGCCAAATCGACAATCGGATCGATATTATTGGATTTTAAAAAATTGGGTCTAAATTATTATCCAATCATGGATAAAATATTTGGTTCAGTTTCATTTATTCAGTTCGATTTTAGTTTGGTTATGTTTTTTTATCTTGATGAGAGTTAGATTCAATTTTTAATTTTCAATTTGATTTTTGGATTTTTTACTAGCAAAAAACAACATTCCTCACGAATATTATAATATTTATAATGCTTTTGTTTCATATTTTATATATAAATAAATTTTTTCATCAAATCTTAATATCAATATAAATTTAGTTTTTCTTTAGTTATTATAATTTGGTTCGATCGGTTCGGTTTTTGTTGAAAGTTAAACATGGTTTTAAGTTTTGCAAATTCAATTTAGTAAGCTATGAAATTAAATATGTAAGTTTTACATTTTAATTTAGTTGAATTAGTAAGAGAGTTATGTAATAAAGTTAAGTAACCTAAAAGTAAAAAGAGAGAATTATAGACATAGATGTGTGAGTTAGAAATCTAGATATTTCCATATAATCCTATAAATAGGCTGTTTTGTTTGAGTTAAAATATCAAGCATCAAGCATCAATAAGGGCATGTTTGGCTGTGAGAGGATGGGTTGGGTTGGGTTGAGTTGGGAAGAGAAAAGAAGATAAGTGAAATAAGTTTATGTTTGGGGGGAAGAAAAGAAAAGATAAAATTTTGTTTGATGTGATGGAAAGAG
>JBBMEF010076412.1:0-10127 GCA_037832685.1 Sicyos baderoa | reverse complement strand
GTATACTTGCCTTTGCAAATCGCTGCAAAACATTTATAATATTCGCATTTTGCGAATACACCTTAGCGCGGTCAAGTACGGCAACACTTCTAAAACTAGCCAAGCAGACATACAAACATTCGTCACTAACGAACTACTCGCAAAATCAGCAATACAAATGCAACAGCGAGACTTACCGCTAAGACGAACGCGAACGACTCTGAGCGACTCGACTGCTGGCATGCGACAGGACTTCTGTTCGCTGGTTAACGAACTGATACAGACGAACCCCACCGAAGGTGAATACCTTAAGTCGTAGACAAAAGACTCGCTAGGATGACCACAAAGACCAAACTTCTTTCGGCAACAAATCACTGCTTCGTCGGTGGCGAACCAAACAACCCTCTGCTGAGCGTTGATGAAACAAGACAAAACCATACAATAAACCCAAACAACCATATCAAAACAGTACTTAATTAGGACGAACGAATACGAAACATCAACAACAGAACCCATCTTTACCTGGCTAACTGCAGTTCGCTGCGGCGAAGGCTGACGAACACGAAGCGAAACTGGGCAACGATGATCCTGAAGAACAAGCTGAAGAACACCAACAGAAACCCAGAAATCAGAATCTCGAAACGTCAATTCAACCCCTCAAACGATACGAATCCGAAGAAGAATAAGAACGGAGACGATACCTTGCGAATCGACGAACTCGGTTGCTTGAAGAACTCGATCGACGGAGAAGAACACAAGGTAGAACTTGGCTTTTGGTTGAGAGAAAAGCGTGAAGAACAAAGCTTCTCGGCTGGGAGGAAATTCGTAAAGAGCAACGTTTTGGAGACTGATGGGATCGACTGGGAATGAAGGGGCGTCGAAACGTAACGGCTAAAAAATGAAGAGGCGACGAAACATAACGGCTAAAAATGAAGAGTCAAGTCTCTTGGGCAGTTTTGGAACACGAAGGGACGAAGGATAGCCCTGCTGACTTCGTCAACGAATTTCACTAGAGTGAAGCCCAGCGAAGGCGAAAAGTCAAAGGTCTCTTGAGCGGGTCTTGGAACACGAAGGGTCGAAGGAGAACCTTGCTAATTTCGCCGACAGGTTCGCTACAGCGAGACCCAACGAAGGCGAAATCAAATAAGCTTATTTTCTCTTTATTTTAACCACTCCAAGAACAAGGGATCGAATCCCACAACGCCCAATAATTAAATCACATTCTTACTCACCCCGAGTGACGGTCCGAATTCTCGGGTCGTTACAGCTTATCACCTTATGCTCCATGTGACATCGACCTCAGCAGCTCAAGATTTATGGATTTCACTTCAAAATAGGTACTCCTCGAAAACTCGTTCACACATTTTAAGCTAACGATCGACATTGTATACAGTTCAGAAAAAATCATCAGAAACAATCGATGAACTTTCACGACGAGTTAAAGACATAGTCGATAAATTGGCGGTTGCATCTGTACTAATTGATGATGAAGAAACACTACTTCATATTATGAATGGCCTACCTACTGAGTATGGCCCCTTCTGAACTTCAATCAGACAAAAAGGCCCACAATCACTTTCGGAGACCTCGATGTCTTGTTGGATGCAGAGGAAAAATGCCTTAAAAAATCACTGCCTCAAGTCGATCCATCTCCCACTGTTATGGCGGTCGTGAATGAGAGTCATGGTCGTGGATTTACCGGCGGAAATAATCAAGCCAAGTCACCTTTTCTTGGCGGACAACAATAAAATCGGGGAAGAGGACTATCGTTCATCCCTAGAAACGTGACTTATAGTGATGGATCAGGTACTTTAAGCGGGCGATGGACATTTGGAAATTATGGATCTGGACAAGGTAATGGGCACTCATCCTTTATTAATGCAGGTGGTAATGGACTATCATATGGTTATCGACCAGGTACATTAATTGAGTCAAATTCTAGCAGCTTGAATTGTAACCAGCAACCTTTCTTTGGGTCAAATTCAAGTTCACAACCCAATTTCAACAATAATTTGCAATCCAATGGACGTGGTACTCGAGGATCACATAATAGAATGAATTTTACATTTTAAGGATGCCATCTACCTGGCCAATTAGCGGCTATGGCATCAAATTCCATAAATTCTAACAATTCCAATGCTACTAATGATTATTGGTTATCTCATACAATGCACATTTGACCAATGACATGTCCAATTTAAATCCACCTCAACCCTACAATGGTGAACACTCTGTAACTGCTGAAAATTGACAACCCATGAGTATTACACACAATCTAGAGCTATATTTCCAACCGATTTCCACAATTTCTATCTCACAAATGTTTTCCATACTCCTAATCTAGCCTTAATCTTTTATCTGTTAACAAATTATGCATTGATAATAACTGCATTTTTGTTTGACTCTGACTCGTTTCTTTTTCAGGATAAGACCTCTAGTCAAAACTTATATCAAGGAAAAAGCATTAATGGTCTTTATCCTATTCCAAGAGCATCTGCATTACCTTTCTCTATCGCACAATCAACAACTTTTGGTTTTAAGGCAAATAAGGAGTGTTCCTTGTTGCACCACCGACTTGGTCATCAACCACTAAAGGTTTTGAGTTAGTCTATAAATTCTATAGGTTTATCTTTTAGCAAATGTTTTTCTACTGTGAATGCACGAGTTGTCTACGTGCCAAAATGTCAAAATAATCTTTTTCATTGTCGTATTCCTTTTTGATTAAAGCTTTACAATTAATTCATCAAGTGATGTATGGACGCCGTCTCCAGTCTTTTCTAATAATGGTTATCACTAATATGTTAACTTTATTGATGATTTTAGCAAGTTAACTTAGATATATCCTTTGTGCTATAAATATGATATGTCTACTGTTTTACATACTTTTGTTCCATTTGTTGAAAATCTATTGTCTAGTCGTATAAAAACTTTATATAAAGACCACTTACTCAATGATTAAATACATCAAAATCTATTAGCTTATTCTTGATTTGTATCTATTAGAAGAGACAAAGTTGAGGACAATTATTTCAATTTCAAGTTCTATTTTTTTTTTCTTCTTAAAAATTGAAACTCACCGGTCATAAGAGAGAGGTGAGAGAGAAGGTGAAGAAGATTATAATAAATTTATTTTTATTTTTATTTTATTTTTATTTTTTTCAAAATCGGGAATTCAGAGCTTCACTTCCCTATATCAGAATTTTAATTTTATTATTTGAGAGTCTTCATTTTTGTAGAATTCTCTCCAGAGCTTCAAATTTCTAATCCTCTTCAAATGATAAAGAGCTTCTCTATTTATAGAGCTTCTACGGACTATGGGCTTGGCCTTGATGAACTTGGACTTTTGGATTTGGACTTCGTTCGGTTCACTAAACAAACTTGGTTCTTGTTTAATTTTGACCAAATTTGATATAAATAACTTTTTAGTCCAAAATTAATTATGAGAAGTATTGTCTCAAAATTAGATTTAATTTCTTCATAAAATTTCGGATAACGACGAGTCAATCTACGATTGGTCAAAAAATTTCAGTCCAACAATCTCATACTACAATATTTGGTTGTCAATTATTTCTTAAATAAATTGATCTAATATTTCATACCATTAAACCCAGCCTATAATGGTTAAAATTAGCTAGATTATTAAAAACATAATCTAAATAGCTACTTTTGTTTAAGTCTCTGACACTTTTTTCTATTCCTCGGATTATCTCTTGTAGAAAGATTATATACACAAAGTTATATATGAGGATCATTTGAGAAATTTAAACTTAATAGATCTCAACTATTTATCTACCTCTAGCCTTTCTTTGACTAAGGCTACCAGGCATATATGAAATTTTAAATTTATTGTAATTTGCTTGTGAATCATATTCTTTTTCTATCTTTAATATAATATATTTTTTTCTTATTTATCAAGTTATCGCCCATACCATTTTTAATGGAATATGAGTAGCAAAAAAAAAAAGAAAAACGGATCTATCTATATATCAAAATTTTAGAAAAAGTTCAAATATAACAAAAAAAAAAAAATTAAGTTAATAATAATCAGAAAATTAATAAACTTCAATCAAGTGAAAGACACAATCAAGTAAAACATAAATTAATAGATGTCAATGAGTTAAATATTTCATATTTTAATTCTATGTATAAAACATTTTTAAGAAATTACTCTAATTAAAATATGGAGGTTAGAATTTGTTATACAAACTTTCATTTTTATTTTCATTTATCTCGAATTTTCTTTTTGAAAAAGTACAAATATTACATTTTGGTCACATTAAATTATGTCATTTTTTTTCCAAGAGTAAGAGTTAAAAGAAAAAATATTCAAAAATTAGTCCACATATCTCAAAATAGCGCATGTTTAATTGGTTTTTTTTTTTTTTTTGAGAAGCACATTTTCGGTTATCAATCTCAAATCAAATTTCAATTTTATGTTTATAGATTAATATTCATTTTGGTTAATGAGCTATAATATTCTATTATATAATGGAAAAATTATTTTCAAAAGTAATTGACAATGTATGAAATAACTTCACGATCACGAATTCAATCATAAAAATTGATATTTAGCTTTGATTAAATTGAAAACAGTAATACTCTTTCTATATCTCCTCCCTTAACTTTTAAGAAAAAATAATAAAATAAATAATTAATCTATCTCACCAATATTTTTCACTAAGAAAATGTGAGAGAATATGAACTTGAGTACATCAAACATACTTTTATATTTTATTGGTTAAACTCACCTTTTTTAATCTGAGAGTGAAATATAGATTTACTGACCCTCAATGTTTTTTGACTCTATCCCCTCTAAAATAATTATAATTATAATTATTGTTGTTGTTCTATATAAATCAGCCTTTTTTTATTAAGTAAATATAAGGCAGGGAATCAAAATCATAACAACAAAAGTCCTACATAATTCAAACAAGATTCATGCTAATTTGAAGAACATACTTATCACCAACAAATTCTTATCCCTAACAGCCCCTCTGTTATTTAATTTATAAGGCTATTCATTCTCATTCGTTGTTGGTTGCAGGTTCCTCGTTGGATAAAAAGACTCCGAGTTAGAGGACTTTGGGTCAATGGAAAGCTCCTTCCGAGAACTGCTGAAAGATGAATGTGGATGGCTCTTATCTCAGAATGGTGGTGATATTGGATGGATGGTTTGTGATTGGAAAGGAAGGCCCAAGCTTTTGGGTTCAATGTCGGGTTATGCAAACCTTTCTGTCAAGGTCTTGGAAGGGATGGCTCTGAGGGAAGATCTGAATCACATTAGGGAGCTCGACATTCAGTGGATGCCTCCTATTTTGGTTGAGACTGATGCGTTAGAGGTGATTAAGGCTATCAAGGGGATCACCATGATTTTTCGGAATTTAATAATATTGTTGTTGATATTAGACATTTGATTTCTCTTGTTGGGATTATGAACATTTCGTATTGTAATAGGTCGTGTAACCGTGTGGCGGATTGTTTAGCCAAACAAACGCTTCCTATGAGGCTCAGCTTGCTTCCCTTTTCCTCTTATGTGGAGGATAGCGAGAACTTTTGGAAGGGGTATCTCCCTTCTGTTCTTGGCTCCGTTTTAGAATTTGATTGTTTGAGGTTGATGGTTGGTTGTTAATGAGATTTTCATTCTTTTTCAAAAAAAAAAAAAATTCCCATCCCTCACTTGAAGTTGGGGTCTCTTCCTCTTAAAGTCTTTTTGTGGACACATTTTGACAAAGAAACCCAATAATAAAAAAGTAAGTACATTATTATTATTATTATTATTATTATTATTATTATTATTATTATTATTATTATTATTATTATTATTATTTTTGAAAATAAGTATATTAAATTAAATACATAGAAATAGAAGAATTTCCAACCAAGCCCTAGGTAGGCTAGGGAGAGCATTAATAAAGCAAAATAGCTTTAGCATAGTGGATCAATGTGTTTATTCATAATTATTGCAAATGGCAGAACTCTCCACTCTCTAGGTATAAATCCAAAAAGAAGGATTTTGTTTCCTTTTGTTCCTTTAATAATTTTCTTTTCCTTCATATCAATATATTTTTTCTCTTTTTTTCTCTTTTTTTCTTCCCCTTTGAAATTAAAAAAGTGATTATTCTGGTCAATATTATTCCCTTTTCCTTTTTTGTGTTGGGACCCTACAAAACAAAGGTCTTTCTCTCCTTTACATTCAAATCCAAAAGTAGACATGACAACAATTTATCTCTTCTATCTTTGTTTTCATTTCCTTTTTCTTTTCTTTTCTTATAAATAATAATTGTGGTGAAAAGTTTGAATTTTCATGTGTTCATTGAATTAACTAGACCTAATTGATTTAGATTTGTGAAAACAAGGACAAATTAGAATACCAAAAATCTTTAAAATCCATGGATTTTATTTTAAATGAGACAAACATTAACAATATTAATTTTATCCTTTCAAAAAAAAAACAATATTAATTTTATATGAATACATTAAAAATAATGTTAGTTTTTTTTTTTTTCATAATAGTAGAAGGCTAGCTACAAAGTTTCTCATTTATAAAGTTTTCTATCGATAAATTAATCTCAATTTAATTAGTTTTGCATAGTTAACCATAAAGTTCATCAAGCATGTAAAAAGAAAATTATCTTATCGGTAAATTTGGTACAAACTTCATAATAGTTCAAAAGTAATTTAGCTAGTTAACTCATTTTTTACCGAATGTTTGTTTGACATATTTAGTAGAATTTAGATGGACGATTTACTAATTCCTCGTCAAAAATCTATATCCAAACGAGTTTTTACTAGCTTCTTCTCATTTTTACTTTTAAAAATAACTCTTTATTTTTAGCAATTGAATTCTAATCATTAATTTATAATTACTCAATCATTTCTAACCACACACTTCTAATCATTTATTTCAAATCAATTCAAAAAATCATTCTTAATCACTTATTTTTAATTACTTTTTTAACTACTCAAAATAACTACTCATTCTATATCCACCTAATTATTTGATACAAAAATCACATTCAAACAAATTTTTTATTATAATTTTTCAATATAACTGCTTAAATTAAATTTACTTACTCTACTTAGATATGACAAACAAAGATCTTATCCAACACAAGGTCAAGAATAGTTTTTCTGTTTGTAAAATAGTAATTATTATTACTTCTTTCAAAAGTGCAGATAAAAAGTATTTGGTTTTTTTTCTCAAAAAAGAAAGTATTTAATTTGAGAAAGCACTACTCTCCTCCACCACCCTAACCTATACTCACCCTATAATATAGAGGCTTTTTTTTTTCTTTTTTGAAAACTATAATATATAGAGGCATTACCCAATACTTGATGTATATTTTTGTCAAACAATAATATTTTTTAAAGAAATTATTCAAACAATAAATTACGCTTTCAATCTAATTATTTGTTTCCCCTATCCTTTTTCTGGGATTCAAATGCATGCATTTTTAAAATAACTTTTATATAGATATAGATTATATATATTTATATATTTATTTATTATATTAAGGAATTTACATGTATATTATAATAAGATAAAAAAATTGCATAAATAGCAATTTTTTAAAAATATTTACAAATATAACAAAATTAGATTTATAGACTCTATCGATAGTATTTGGTAGACTTCATCAATAATGTCTGATAGACTCCATCAATAGACTCTATCAATAGCGTTTGATAGACTCCATCAATAGTGTCTGATATACTCCATTAATAATGTTTGATAGAGACTATCAAAAAAAATTGTTATATTTACAATATTTTTAAAAAGTTGCTATAATTCTAATGTAGCGTAGAAAATTTGCTATATAGTGAATTTTATATTATATTCTTATTTAATTTATTGTCTATTTATTTCACTGCGTTTTTAGTGGAATATCTTATTTTAATCATACAATAACAATATTTAGAGATCCGTAAATTCAAACATTTAAAACATGCATGTCCATTATTATTAATTTAAATAAGACAAATTTTAAAAATAATATTTTAATTATTCTATATATATATATATATTTTGACGGATAGTCATTATATCTCTTAAACTTTCAACTGAATCGACTCTTTCATACCCAAAAAGTTCAGTAAATAAGTGACACAATGATTGTAGTCAAATAAAAATTCGCACACTGAGATCTTCAAACTATAGAGTTGCAATCGGAAAATTTTAAATTCAATATTAAAAAAAAGGAAATTTGTACTCTATAGCAAATTTCCTACCCCACATTAGAATTATAGTAACATTTTAAAAATATTGTAAATATAGCAATTTTTTTTATAAACACTATTGATGGAGTCGATCAGACGCTATTGATGGAGTTTATAAATCTGATTTTGCTATATTTGTAAATATTTTTATTATTTTACTATTTATGTTATTTTTTTACCTTATTGTAATATACATCCAAATTCCCCTAAAAAAAATCTCAAAAACTTAATTAATTTGTATTAAGTCATACATTCTTAAAGGGAGGTCAGAAATTCATGTCTCTTAACTCTTTGTGGATTGTTTTAGCACTGGCCAACATGAGTTTTCCAACATATTAAACTCACAAAAGAAATATTTTGAGAAACTATTTGTGGATCCTTAGGTAAGAAGAAACTTAAAGATTATTCAATGACTTTAAGAAGGCATATATTTCTCTTTGGGAAGATATTTTGTTTATGGTGCACTAACCAGTCCTATAAAAGGTACAACATTTTTGCTTATCATTTTTAATTGGATTTTTTATTTTATTTTATTTCATTTTGCTCTTCATCATATATCTCTAACCAGTATTGTTTAATAAAGAATATGTTTAATCTATATATAAATAATTCTAACTTATTCAATTAATTAAGATATTATAATTTTGATGATAGATTAAAATTTTCATTTCTTTATTGTGTTTTAACTCAAAAAAGTAACATGTAATGATGAGAATTGTTACTTTTACACACCTGCAAGTCACACAAGTAGTATCATATCAATAAGCGTAAAAGTTGGTGATTTTTTTTTTTTTTAGTGATTTTTTGTTTTAAAATGTTATTTCAATATTTGATATGAGAGAAATATAAATCAAACTCTAGAGAGATTGAGATGCTTGCCCATCATAAGAGAGAGAGTGTAGAAAAAATTATTACATGTACAAATATATACACGCGCCACATGGACCCTATAAATCGAGTGAGATAGATCTCGAAAAATTATTCAATGTTACTGTCACAATGTCTTCAACAAAACTATTTAATATGCAAATTAAAACTTCTTTTAGCCATTTTGTTGAGAATTTGTTTTTCCTAATTATTATTGAAATAAATAAGAAAATAATTTAGAAATAAAAATAATAATAAAATGGGAAGATAAAAAATTACGTGAAAAAATTCCAAATTGGAGAACATATTATTATTAGGTATAGTTTTGAATTACTACTCATTTACCCTACTTCTTATGCATTTAAATTGTCTAAAATGGTTAGTCTTATATTATTTCAACTATAAAAATAAAATTCAAGAGGAAGAGAATATCCTCACATGCAATTAGAAAAAGTGAAAGTGGAGAAAGAGAAAGGAAATGAAAACGATGGTAGAGGATGGAAATAGTGAGAATTAATGAGTATATAGATTATGCTAAGACATCACTATGTACTTACTTTTAATAATTTCAAAATTCATTTATTTTCGGATGGTATGAATTGATGTATAGATTTTTTTTTTTTTTTGATACGGGGAGAGGGATTCGAACCCGTACAAGATACCAGTAGAGTTGTGCTACTTTTTGACTTGATGTATAGATTTTAAATTAGCTTTTATATATATATTTAGCAACCGATTAACTTTTTTTTACATTCATACATTGTTTTAACTTTTTAAATAACTTCTCTTAAAGAAAGGGGAATGGAAAAGACATGTCAAAGAATGAGGTAGCATGAGAATTAATGAGCATAGACTTAATTAATAAATAGTAAAGTAGCAACAATTGAATAGTATCTACTCAATTTTACCTAAGGTTGTTGCTAAAAGAGATAAAGTACACTACTACAAAACTGGGATATGATGATTGTAAAAAAGTATCATAAACATTTTAGATGATACTTTTTTGCCATCATTGTATCGCCTATCATCTATTCTTTTTAGATGACACTTTTTGAAAAGTGTCA
>JBBMEF010076391.1:0-10127 GCA_037832685.1 Sicyos baderoa | reverse complement strand
GGCAATTTACTTTATGCCCTCTCGCCCATAGATGATGACTCTCCTAACGAGGCTATGCTAAGATAATAATCATACAGCTAGCAATCAAACGAATAGGAAAGTATCCTAACATGGCACTAACATGAGACATATATTCATGTAGAACAGAACAACCAACATGCTTCTAGCAAGTGAATGGAACAACGAACCTATTAAACAGAATAACGGAACTCATGCCAGAAAGGAACAACCTAGCATGGTACTAACATGTTCAAGCGGATACGAATCATACATGTCAGCTAGAGTTGATAAACAGAGAATCCCATCCACTAACATGCTCATAATCATAAACAAGCAACAAGCATACATCACAGAATATATCGCAGGGTCCATACAACCCCGGTAAAAAATCCTTACCTGGAATGTCGGACTACAGAACGCAAGCAAACAAACTCCTAAGCGACAGCGAACAACACAAGGCTCCTAGCAATATAAGTCAATATCATATAAGTAAGGTAACTAAGTATCCTAGCGAAACAGCCCCTAGATGGGTTCGGTCAATAGCGAAAGCGAAGGGCGAAGAGGACAGAGACGATACCCCGGTTGAAGGCTGGATGGAGGTTCGCTCTGTAGATGTCTGCCGAGAGCGAACGGTAGCAAGGAACTGGAAGGTTTCGCCTCAGGCGAAAACGGCAGGCGAAGCTGTCTGGTCCGCGTGGCTATCTGCAACTTCTGCGTCAGCTACTCGCGTGCGGATTCGCTGGAGTGAACGGAACGAAACACTGTAACAACGAACCCAGAACGAAAAGGAACAGACAAAGAACAACAACAGAACAGATTACAACCAGTCCAACAAAACACCCAAATCAACCCGCAAGAGACAAACGAAACACTAAGCTTACCTCTAGAACCCGACGAAAACCTCGGAGCAACTAGAAGAACTCACGGATACAGCAGCGGCAACGATCCCCCTTGGCTGCGACTCCTCGAAGGCACAAAACAACGTAACAACGAGATCGGCCCCTTAGCAACCAAGCACAACAATCAAACGAAAACAAACCATCAAACTAACCACAGACCTTCGACAAAGAAGAACCAACAGAACTCGAAGAAGGAGAAGAAGAGCAGCTTACCTCGATGAAGAACACCACGAGCTCGCGACAAGGAAGAAGACGGCTGGGAGATCTCGAACCTCATGCAATCAACACACTCTCGGCAGCAGTTCTAATCCTTACAAAATGAAGCAACACAACAACTATCAACCCTCAGCCACAACGAAACCAAGCAGAACGTGAGGAAGAAGGAGAACTGAACGAAGAACACTACAAGAGAAACCAGAAGGCTTACCTCGGCTAGGGATTTCTTAGGTGTGGAAGTGAGTGCAAAGGAAGGAGCTTAGGGTTTTATTTTAATCCTTTTTTAATCTTAATTAAATCTAATTAAAATTTCAGCAAGAGGGCAAGGGATCAAATCCCACTTTGGGCACCTTTTTAAATCAAATAAAACTCCAATTTAATTCTTAGCTTCCCAAACCCCTTGGCCTTCCTCATGGCCAAGGTTCGATCCTCCACAAAGACACAAAAACCAAATAATTAAATCATTAATTAATTTACAAGCTCAACGACTCAAAAGAGTCCAAACCGATTCCCTTCAAGAACCAAAATAACGGGAATAACGACCAAACTCACCTGAAACGTCTTTCTAAAATTACGGGCCGTTACACTTACACAAGAACTACCAGGTGATTATAGAGAAGAGTTGGAAAGGTAATTTAATGAAGATGGCTAGGTTTGAGAGTAAACTTCCATGAAAATTTGATACATTACTCTAGTGAACTATCCAAATGAGGTAAAAATAAAAAATGAGACTATAAGCATAAAATTTATCTTGCTCGTTCCGAACTTCAACATACAATTGTGAGTAATTCTAATAATTTGGGTCCAAGGAAAAATTTGGTATCCTTGTTAAATGAAGAAGAGATTTATTGGCGGCAATGTTCACGAGTTGACTGGTTGTGTTAGGGTGAGAAATTCTAAATGGTTCCATGCGTGTGCCTCCCAACGACGATGATCCAATATAATTTCTCGTTTGTTTGTGATGATGGTCGTTGGGTTGAGGATGATTTTGAGGTGGAGAGAAAAGTATGTTCGTATTTTGATCGCCTATTTACTTCGAATGGTGATCCCCCACAACATGAAGTGCATCCATTTATGGATGAAGTTAGTCATTGTTTTAGTGTTGAACATTTACTTTTAATGTCTAAACCTTACTGTGAGGATGGAATATTGGCTTCATTGAAATCTATGGGTAATTCTAGCTTTTAGGATAGATGGGTTCACTGCCTTGTTCTATACAAAATATTGGTCTATAGTAGGCAATGATGTTTTAAAATTATGTTTGGGCATATTAAACGACAGGCAACGGTTTGATGATATAAATACGACTGCTATAACCTTCATCCCAAAGACAGCATCGGCTTGCTCTATTAAAGAATTTAGGCATATTAGTTTATGTAATGTGATATATAAGTTGATTTCTAAGACTATTGCGAATAGGTTAAAAGTGGTTTTAGGGGGATAAAATGAGGAATATGAACTGAATTTTGTTAGACTCATTAAGGGGATCGAGCGAAATTTATTGTTTACTTGTTTTTATTTCTGTTACTCACTTTACTTCAGTAATACATTTCTAGCATGTTTTCCATGTCTTGCTTTTGTGTTTCACTGTTTGTATCATGAAATAAATTTGTTAGGCAAAACTAGGAGAAAATGAGTTGTAGCAGTATGTTATAGGAAGAAATTTGATGAAATAATCTAGAGCATGTTAATTAGGTACTCCATCTTAATAGTAAGTATCGACCGACCATCCACACGAACTAATAGGTTGTAAATCGGAAGAGGAAATAACCTAAGTCTAATTTGCATGTTTAATAGGTTAGTGTTACGTCTGTAATGCTTTTGAATCGGAGTTTTGGAGTAAACGCGTAATTATTACATACTTAGCACCAGATCTTAATTACATAAAGTCATGGCGGAATTCGGGCTTAATGCGAACTGAAGCGGAAGCGGAAGTTTGTGAGGCGTAGTATGATAGATTTCTTTACCGCATGTTTCTTACTATTCCATTGTTGTTGCTAATTGATGAGTATCTTAGTATTGCTTTATTTCTCACAACTATTTCACTACTGCTGTTTGTTTACTTTTATGTTTTCGAAACAAACCAACTCAAATTATATTGATGTATTTACCTTTCAATTTTAACCACCACCTGAAATATATTTCAGTTTCTATGGAGATCGATAATTTACTTATTATTTGTTGCAAACCGCCTATACTTGCATGAAGTGTAAACTAATTACACACAAAGAATATAGCTGATAGCTCTCAAATAGAGCATATTTTAGGTTGTTTTAGATTACATTATTCTTAGGATTATGGGGGAAAACAACGCGCAATTAGAAAGAATGCGAGCAAATACTTAGAAATCCGCATGCAGACACATTTCGACACCAAAAACATAGTTTTGCGGAATTGTCATATATAATGCGCTAAAAGTTTACAAAAATGCAGGATTTTGCGAAGGATACACTAAAAGAGCTAGAACCGCGGATGACAACACTCAAAGCGAGATATATATGCTGGCATGGTAGTTGCCTTCGGAAAATGACATCGACAAGGAAACAAAGTCGAAGAATCTAATCAACATTAAAGACGATGTCAATCAAGAAATTACCAAAGGAAATCACGAGATTTGCATTAATGAAGATTTTCCCGCGCATTCAAACTTGTCGACCAAGTAATGAAACCTTATAAATATCCAGAAGAAGGTCGAAGTCGGGTGAGCTGATCGGATGTCCAAACTGATCTAAGAATGAGGGTCGAGTCTTAGGAGGAAGTATTGGTGGTGTCTGCGGCAGCTCATGACAATGAGACCGCGCACTTCATATTATTGTTTTTCTTAGGAGTAGATTATAGTTTTTGAACATTTAGTTGATGAATAAAATCTGTTCGTTTAACTTCTACTTTGTGTTTAATTATATGTCTGCGTTATGGGATTTGGTAAAAACATCTTATGTTTTTTGTATGAATAAAAAATATCTTATCTTTTAACATTATAAAGATGATAATATTTTTAAATAATTATAACACAATTTTAAATAGGTGGCATGTTTGTAATTTAGAGTGTGATTTAAGGGGTAAAATCATCTAAAAATGATTTCTCCCTCCAGTCAAGGTAGTATGATATGATAATTTCATTCATAGCACATTTTGTCCAAAATTCCTATTTTTACTATTATTACACTTCTATCATTTCAATTGGTAGACTTTTGACTTCTATCAATTAAACTGATAGACTTTAGACTTTTATCGGTTCAAATGTTCTATTAATTTTGAGTGATTGAATAGTGGAATCAATTATTTTTGTGCTACAAATGAATAAATTTGGAAATTATGCTATATATAAGTTTTTTTTTTCTTTTGTTTTTTTGTAATATACATATATATATATATATATATATATATATACTAATTTAATTAAAAACGATCGCACTATCTAAAAATTAAAAACAAAAAAAATAAATAAAAACAATGTAATTTAAACAACCCTCCAATGGTGATAAACACGATTATAATGAATAGAGTAAATAGTTTTACACTTTTGGCATCCACATTTTAATTGAATTCAAAATGAAAAAAGAAAAAGAAAAGAATTAAGAATGATTCATAACAAAATCCCCCTTCAACAAATACAAAAAATCAAAGGACAAATAAGAAATCTTCAACAACTCCCACAAATATTTCATTTAATTTATGCGATCAAAACCAAAGCCATTAATCCAAATGCAACAGACCCACCAATGGCGAATCTGGTTGCATCGCCGCCGTTTCCCGCCGGCGCCGATGCCGGTGCCTCCATCTCTCCGCTCGGTGACGGGGAACCACTCGCCGGAGCTTCAGAAGATTTCGGCGCCTTCGCTGGCGTCGGACTCATTTTCGACGGAGCCGGAGCCGGTGATTTGGTTTTCGCCGGCGATGGTGCATGACTGGGACTGATCTCCGCCGGCGGCAACATTGGTGGGTTTGCCTCCGGCGGTGAAGTCGGTGCATCGGATGATGGAACGGGGCTGATCTCCGGTGACATCGCCGGCGGCGACCATACCGGCGACGGCGGCGCTGCAGTCGGTGGAGTGGTAACAGGAGTCCATTTCCACGGCGGCGATTCGGGGGTCGGCATCGGAGACGGTGACGGTGAAACGGCGGCGGCGGAGATCAGGAGGAGCGCCGCCGTGAGAACATTGAGAAGGGCGGTGGAAGCCATTGTTGAGAGATGAGTGAGCTCGGTGGAGAAGATGAGGAAAATAAGAGAAAATATATATAGGGAAATTAAATTTAATGAAGATGAAGATCCAACGGCTGATAAAATTTTAAATTATTTAGATTCGTAATTTGTTGAAACAAGTTTAGAGAGTTTGTGGGCTTCTACTACTTCGAGTTTGTGCCATGCCACTAAATAGAAGCTGTCTTTTTTTATTATAAATAAATAAATAAAAAATTAATTACAAAGTTTTCCTATGGTTTTTATGTATGACCATTTTTCTTCGTCCAAATCTAACTTGAGATTTTTAAATTAGATTTTTTAAGTTCTTCTTCACATTTTACCTTAATTTTATTTAAAAGGTTTATGGTTTTAAACTTGTTTTTAATATTTTTGGTTTGGTCTTTAATTAGGAAGTTGGTAGAGAAAATTTAATCATATAAAATTTAGTGTGCCTGAGTATAAAAAAAAAAGAAGTATATACACCATATTTAAATGAACTGAGATTCCGAGACTAACATAAGACATGACTAAAAAATGCTTAAAGTAATAACTAATATTGAAAAGATGGATATTGCTTTTTTATGGTTTAATCGTAAAAACTTCAAAATTAATTAAGTAAGTTTGGAGTAATTCAATATTGAGTTGGAATTTTTCTCCCAAATATGTTTGAAAATTTAATTCAGTGAAAGGACTTGTGTTTATCTATGAACAATTTATTCTCTTAATATGACCAAATAATAGAAGATATAGAAGAATCAATTATTAAATTTATATTTTTTAAAAAATTCTTCTTTTGACTTCTAGATTTACGGGGCTTAGAGATGTCCACATGGTGGGGTCGCGGAATGGCTTCCGTGTCCCCATCCCTGCGACCAAAATCATTCTCTGTCCCTACAAAATTTGCCGTTTTTTGATTGGATTTCGCTCCAAAAAAATTTCCCCTTTTTTTAAATAATTAGAATCTTAAATAATTAAATTTTATTATAAAATATCTATAAGTTTCATTTATATTGTTAACTATCAAAAAAAAAAATGTTTATTTGAATATATAATTTCATCAAAAATATTTATTTAATTTAAAAAGTAAAGCAATTAAAAGAGTGAAATGTTATAATTGTTTGCATCGAATAGAGCACGGTCCCAGCCAAAAGAGATTGAGAATAACAATAAATAATGAAGAGGAAGAAGAGAAAGAACGACATAATGATTTTATGTGGAAAACTACTAAACAAATTAGGGTAAAAATCACGGGCAATGATAGAAGAAATTCATTATAAAAATATGAGTTACAAACTTTCTCTCTTACAAAGTAGTAACATACTCTCTTATAAAGAGAAACTCTCTCTATTTTTATCTTACACCCTCACTCACTAAGATGTGGGATGTCTTGGGAGATTTTGAGATGGTTTGCCAACAAATGACATCACCTATTTATAGCGCACATAAACTTGGACTCCAAGTAGATTCAATGGACATAAATTGGCCACGTCTCTCCTTGGTAATCATGTAAATCATGTGGTCTCAAATTTTCCACAACTTCACTTTGGATTATGTGCATATCTAGATCTTTCTTCAACAATCTTAGCCAAAGTGTGTTCTAGAATTCTCTCCACCAATTTTAGATAAAATTAGGTTATCTAGAATTCTCTTCACCACAAATGATATTCTAGAATTCTCTTCATCATTCTTAAACAAGTGATGTACTAGAATTCTCTTCACCATTCTTAGACAAGTGACGTTCTAGAATTCTCTTCACCAATCTAGAACATACATGTATGATCTAGAATCTTCCTTGACCATCTAGGATAAAGTTTTGAATGATCTAGAATCTTCCAATATTACTCAACATTCTCCCACTTGGAGATTTGATTGAAGATCAATCAATCTCCACATCATTATTTCTTCCACGCCATTTTCATGTTGCTTATGTTCTTTGCTAGGCCATACGAGGATCGACACCAACCGAACTCGTCAGTATATCCTTTGACAATAAAGTTTGATCCTCCACAACACAATGCAACATTCATCGATCCTTAAATGTATCTAAAGATCCTTTAAAAACTTTTCAATGCTCTCCAGTAGCATTCGTCATATACCAACTAACTACTCCCATTGCATATGCAATGTCTGGTATGGTACAACTCCTGGTGAATATTAAACTTACCACTACTGATGCATACAGTACTCGAGACATCTCCATCCTCTATACTTCACTACTAGGGCACATCTTATGACAACTTGAAATTAATAGAGACAACTAAATCTTTCTACTATTTCTGTCTTTCACGTTTAAGCGTCGCAATATCTTCTTCAAATGAGACAACCAAATCTTTCTACTATTTATTGTCTCGATGAATTTGTATCATTGGAATCTTGTTTGCTGGTCTCAAGTCCTTCATTTTAAACACCCTAGCCAACTGAGCCTTCAACTATTCAAGATAATCTTTGTTGGGGCCTGCTACCAACATGTCATCACCATACAACAACAAGATCACAAAATCTTTTCACCAAACCTTTTGAAATACGCACAAGGGACTACACCAAGTCTGTTGTATACAAGGCTCTCGATGAAGGAAAATCTCTAGTAACATCTCGGCGCATGTTTTAGACCGTACAAAGATTCGTTCAACCTGCAAACCAAGTTCTTTTTATTTTTCCCTTCTAGTTGGAGCATACACATTTCTTCTTAAGAACTCTGTTGATGATAACCTTGTGGGTAGTGGGATCCCACCAGTATACCCCCTCACACCATCATCATACTCTAAGAACAACATCATCTGGTCTCTATATCCAACTATGTAGCTTCTTGGGTATTGTACATTGTGTACACTGGACTTCTGGATATATGAAGGTTTGAATAATCAACAGGATTTTCAGTCCACATCTGCATTGATGTCTTCAACTCAATTGTAGTTAATGAAGCACGATTCACTACACAACAGGCGGTACTTACTACTTCTTTCAAGTATGATTTATCTAAGCCTGCAGCTCACAACATTACTCTTGTTATCTCTAACAAGGTTATGTTCATCCGCTCTGCCACTCCATGTTGTTGAGGAGAGTAGACAGTTGTTGAATGCCTTTTTAACGCCTTATTGATTCCAAAATTTAGCAAACTCATTGCTTGAATATTCTCCTCCATTATCCATAAACGAACACTTGACCTTCTTTCCTGGTTGAAGTTCAACTAGCGCTTTTATTACCTAGAAGATCGAACACATATCTACTTTCTTCTTGATGGGATACACGCAACACCTCTTGGAGTCACCGCCTATAAAGTATACAAAATAGCTTGCTTCTCCTAAAGATGTAACCAGTGTTGTCCGTGCATCAAAATGAACCAATTCTAGAATCTATATTTCTAGAATTTGATGTGTTGAACTTTAATCTGTGTTGCCCACTTGCCAGGCAATGCTCATGCAAAGGTAAATATACCTTAATGAGTCATATGAGTAGATTTTGCTATGCAAGAACTTCTTGAGGCAACTGATGCCTCATCTTTCCTGCAAAGTCTCTCCCATTAGCATGTACCAGTTTGTGTCAACTTTTTATCCTTTCATAAGTATCAGCGCTCCTCTCAACCAGAATTTTGCAATCAAGGTCCTCAAGTTGACTTAATGAGAGCAAGTTCTTTTCGAGGTCTTCTACGTGTCCCACTTGTTGAATTGTACGACAATAGTAGCACTTCACGTCCTTCTTACTTCTTGATTTTTCCCTTCCTTGATTTTCGCTCCCACTAAAGCCGCGTTCCGTTGATCTGCCTATTGTCACCACCAGAGTATCATTTGTCAAGTTGATGACAAGTTGATCATACGAATCAAGAAGACTTTGAAGTAGAATTTATGACATCTATAGAGAATACCATTTCCTCTTTTAAGGAAAAAACTTGTTGTGAAGTGACTTTGCCTCGTACAGGTTTGTGAGATGATCCCAAATCGCCCTTGCGATTTCTTCTCATTCATGCTTCACAACACTCTATCTGGTAGTACTAGATGAGATTTGCAATAACATACCTGTCCATCTCGTTCCACTTATCATCTGTGATGTTCGTTCTTCTTGAATTGCAAGACAATCATCTTTTCTCATGATAACCTTCATCTTCATCTTTCACAACGAGAAATTGGTCTCGTTGAACTTCTCGATCTCGAACTTTTCCGCCATTGCTTCTACCACGAACCGTAAACAATCCACCCGCCTTTCAATAACAATGAAAATATCTAACTTATTTTCTAATGTGGAGGATCCACTTCCAGTGGCAACCACATAGCATACGATAAGTAGATATTTTCACCAAGAACCTGTCTCTGATACCACTTGTTATGATTGTTTGCATCGAATGGAGCAGGGTCGCAGCTAAAAGAAATCGAGAATAACAATAATAATGAAGAGGAAGAAGAGAAAGAACGACACAATGACTTTATGTGGAAAACCCCTAAACAAATTAGGGTAAAAACCACGGGCATGGATAGAAGAACTTCATAATAAAAATAGGAATTACAAACTTTCTCTCTTACAAAATAGCAACATACTCTCTTACAAGGAAAAACTCTCTCTATTTTTATCTCACACCCTCACTCACTAAGATGTGGGATATAGAGATGTCCCTTTTCTCGGCCCCGCGGGGACCCGACCCGAACGGGATGGTGAATCCCCGCTTAGACGGGGAAATGGGGAGTGAGCGGGGCCAATTTTTTCCCCGATGACAAAACGGGAACGGGGACGGGGAATATGATCACCGCCCCCGCCCCGTTTCCCCGCCCCGAATTTATTTACTTAGTTTTAATATATATATATATATATATATATATATAAATATTATAATATAATAT
>JBBMEF010076360.1:0-10129 GCA_037832685.1 Sicyos baderoa | reverse complement strand
TATTGATGGAGTCTATCAGATATTATTGATGGAATACATTATTGATGGAGTCTATCAGTCACTATTGATGGAGTCTACCAGACACTATTGATGGAGTCTATCAATCTGATGTTGATAGATTTGCAAATATTTTCAAAAAGTTGTTATTTACTCAATTTTTTTATTTTATTGTAATATAGCAAATTCCCCAAAATAAATAGCACGACCTTATAGTTTCGTGAGTTTTTTTTTTATTATTATTATTATTTTTTTTTTATAAGGGAGTGCTGTGATTTTCTACAATTCAGCCATAAAATTACCAATTAAGTATGGTTGGAATTTATTTGGATTTGTACTAAAAAAAAAAGAGAAAAAAGAATTTATTTGGATTCAGTGTGACGAGTCTATATTAGATCTCGTGAGCCCGATTCTTTAGATCCCTGCCCTAGAGTTGCAGAAGAATTGTAGAAGCAGCCATGGCGTTCAATCTCAAGTACGCTTCTCTCTCTCACCGATTTCACATCTTCATTTTCATCTCTTAATTTTCTCCATATCGATTTCGCTTTCCATAAAATCTTCCATTAACCTCAAAATCCTGCAGAAAACAATCACAGTTCGTTCTCCATTTCAATTTCTAGGGTTTAGTTCTTCGTCGAACGTCTCCGTTTCACGATCGATTATGGCGTCGGTGAGAGCGAGGAAGGTTTCAGCTCGAGGGGAAGCAGTGGCGGCAAATTACGCTTTTGGCCCTCTAGAAGACGATGTTATCATCAAACACAGGCTTCTCACCCGGACAACGACCACGAGAGGGGAGCCGCCATTGAAGAAGCTTCAGAAGAAGTTCACTTCCTTTGTTCTTGAGGTTGAGAAGGATGGGAACAACTACGATGACTGCGAGAAGCTTTCCAGAGCTTTCTTACAAGAGCTGTCCACGTTTGAGATTCCTTTGCTCAAGAGCAAAGCTGTTGTGGATGCGAATGTTAGGGAAAAGGAGAGCTTCCATGAGTTTAAGGATGAGATAAACAGGCAGATTTTGCTGGCGCAGGGTGATATTGAGGATCTTAAGAAGCAGCTTGAAGAGAGTAAGATTGAGAGGCAGCACAAGGAGGAGTGTGAGGCGATTAGGAAAATTATAGCAGCGCAGCCGCCCAGGTCTCTGACTCAGAAGACGATTGCGGAGTTGGAGAAAGAGATTGCGGCCCTTGATGCGGAGAACACGGCTAGTTCAAGGACGCTCGAGCTTCGCAAGAAACAATTCGCTCTTTTGTTGCATGTGGTATGTTTCTATCAGCAATGTTTTCGTAGTTATGTTCTTTTATCTGTGCTCTAAAATAAATATTTGGTCTTTACATTTGAAGCTTCGTTAGTTTAGAATTTGGATTCTTAGATAGATTGATGCACGAAGAAGATTAAGATTTAGGGTTTAGTTGGAACCCCCAAATTTTGGCTCATTTAAGGAAGGACGAGAACGATCCCATTAGATTTTTGCTAGTTTATTAGGTGATGGGGTGATTGGAAAAATTGATTTGATGCAATTTTTAGTGTCAGTCTCCACATCTAGGATTTTTATTTGGAAATCTCTGCCAGCATAACCTGATGATGTTTATTTATAAAAACAACCCTAGTTGAAAATTATGTGTTGATTATTTGGCCATACAACATAGGTAGCTAGGAACCATGTGCAATGTAGCTTAATTCAGTGGTAATTGGTATGTATCCTCTAGTAAGAGGTCTTTTCAAAAAAAAAAAAAAAAACCTCTGGTAAGAGGTTGCAAGTTTGAATCCTCCAACTCCAAATATTGTTGTCGAACTAAAAAAACATGTGCAGTGTCTTATAGATCCCGCATAGGCCATACTAAGCATTTCTTAACTCATTACCTTTCTTCATGGTCATTCTTGCTGTGTTTAGGGTTTAGGGCTCAATATTTCAGAATTTCAATTACCAGATAATCACGACTTCACCATCTGACACCATCAACACCCTCAATTATACATTAGCATTAGCATTAGCATTGTAATATTGCCAAATGCCAAGTACCTCAATATTTCAGAATTACAATTACCAGATAATCACGATTTTCACTATCTGTCACCATCAACACCCTCAGTTATACATTAGCATTGGAAGTAACCATCATGTGTTGGCCTAGTGGTGAAGATAGTCTTGGAGAATCAAAAGGTTATGGGTTAATTTCCTATGGGTTTCCTTGACTTCTAAATGCTGTATGACCTAGTGGATTGTCCTATAAAAATGACCAAGGTGCGTGTAAGCTGGCTAGACACTTACGGATATTAAAAATTCTTATGAGTGAGCCACACAATTTCATATTTGAAAGGAGGGTAACCATTGGAATTGCCGTCCTCTTTAGTTTTTAGTGATACAAGGAAGAAAAAGGGGGTCTGTCAAGGCATTTTAACTCGGATTGTCATAATTTTCTGTCCACTCCTTAGGAAGTTGACAAACAAAGTGCCTTCATTATCTCTAGAGTAAGTTCAATGAAAGAGAGATCAGGAATAAACCTATTCAATCATCATCATGAAGGGCCTTAAGTAATAGTAAGGGGTGATAAGATTGTTCAATCCTGACCACCTACTTAAGAATTAATTTCCTACCGGTTTTCTTGACATCCAAATGTGTTTTAGGGTCAAACGATACGTCTCGTGACAATAATCATGGTGCTTGCAAGCTAGCTTAGATAGTTACGAATATCAAAATTAAAATGAAATAAATAAATCAGCTTATTCAGGAATTCAGCCACTGCGTATATATAATTTGATCTCATTTAACATCTTGCTCAAGAGGATTCACTTTAACATCTGTACATTTTCCTTTTCCTTTTCAACCAATAATTGTTGTGTATGTATGTGCTATGTTTAAGTTAATTTTTCTTTTTAGGAAAGGGCTTATTATTGGGGCTGGGTGTTTAAATCTCTTAAAGTTGAATGTTGTCACACAAATGAAAAATTCTCATCCACACTATTGATTACGGGACATTACTAGGTTTTCTCATATACGCTGACATTCCATCCGAGCAAGATTGTGTCCAAATAATTGTTGTCTGGCTATTTCCACCTGGTGCTTGAAATCCTCAACTTATTATTGCTGCAGGTGGATGAGTTGCAAAATACAATGGAGGATGAACAGAAGAGTTTAATGGAGGAAATAAGAATCACAGCCGAGGAGAACAAGGTTGGAGTGGACGAGGCTAGTGGAGGCGTGGAAGCCATGGCTGTCGACTGAGACTATTCTCTCAAATGTTCTGGTATAAAACTTGTATGCATATTTTTTTAGAACTCAATGTCATAGCTTTTATGTTATCTGGAAAATTTGCTCAAGTTGAGAAATGAAAATGCAATGGAGTTGGATGGATCTTCTAAGCTTTCTTCTCTTAGGCCAATTTAATCAAGTAGAATCTTGTTCTTTCTCCTCGGCATTATATGTGAAAAAATATGCCTTGGTATTGGTAATTGAGCAGCTTTATAAGAAAAAAAGTGAGTGAAAATTTTGGATCTTATGCAGGATTATAGTTTTGGCGGAACAAATTATTAAAATTGACCATTGAACATATGCATTTGATTGTGTAGCTAGGAATAATAGACTTCTGTTCTATATCATTATAGACATGTACCAGGGGCTAAACAAAAGAGGAGTGCCGACATCTTGTATAACCTGGTAACACAAGTTCGAATCCTCGTTCCCCCAATGTTGTTGAATCAAACACAAAAGATGTATTTGATAACAATCCTCGTTCCCCGATGTTGTTGAATCAAACCTGTAGCCAACAAAAAAAAAAAAATTTAAATCTTTATTTATCTTTTGCCTATGTTACAAAGAATTGTCACAATTTAGAAACTAGAGAATAGGATATTATTTGATAACAATCTAGTTTTTTTATTTTTGAAATCTAAATTTATTTCCACTCAAATCCTCAAGAGTTTCTTCTTCCATTTTTTAGTTTTGTTTTTAGTTTTTTATTTTGAAAATTAAGTACTTTAAAATCAAACCAAAATTTGGAAAACTTGCTATCAAACCAACAAATGTATATATTTATTGACATGACAAGTCTAATAGATAAATTTTAATTGAACCATAATGATGTTTTTGTCAAGGATGGTAACAACAAAAGCTAAACAAAATCCAGGCCTACCAGGGAAAAATTGACGCAAACATTGTTAAATTATGTTGAGATAAGTTTAATTATATCAACCAAATTCTTTTGAAAATTTGAAAAATGCCTAGCAAATAAAATTACGATCAACTAAGAATGAAGCGATCCAACGCTCGTATTTAGGATTGAGGGTAATGGAATTACCGGGTACAAAAGTGATAAGAAAAAGCGTTCATTCGCCTCCATCACCTTCAAGGACGTCGATTTTCTGGACAATATTGGGGAAGTGAACCGGAACGAATTTCGCCAACTCAAGTGTGCCATAGAGCTCCCATACTTTGGCTGCAGGTGCTTGAATCTCAGTTTCATCACTGATTTGGTTCACCATTTTTCTTCTTTCTCCTTGGAGAGACAGAGCACATAATAAGAAATATGCCTTCACTCACACCACAGATTTTGATTGGTCTCTCTATCTTCAAAAAATTCTGTCCACGTCTCTTGATTTCATTTAGCTCAATATAAAGAGAATATATATGGGTCTACACGAGCCTACCTCAATTGCAATTAAATGTGAATCTATAATCAAGAGATTATGATTTCGAATCTTCTATCTCTAAATGTGTTGTTGAATTAATAAAAAAAAGTCTGTCTTGTAAATAGTTAGATCAGTCGACTTTTGTGTGTAAGCAGCACTGAATAAACCTTATGTAGCAAAAGAGTTTTGTTGTTCTTGAATAACACAAATACAGTAGGATTATATTCAGCAAGAGAAACCAAATGAGTAGTCATCAATCCAAGAAACCAAGTAATAATAAAATTGTCTCGACAAATTCAATGCTCGTATTTAGGATTGGTCCAACACTATCTCGAGAGACAATCCAAAACAAATATTCATATTGATATGATATTATCCATCATGGCTTATATCAATACAAATATTTGTATTTCCAACAATACTTTTTTGGAAATAAGTAACGCCATCAAATCTCTCTCATTGAATAGTCATTTTCGAGCTCATAAAATGATTTGCCAATCAATGAAATTCGAGGGTATTTCAGTCTACCCACAATATTCACAACAAAATCCAAATTCATAAACTGAGAAAAAGAACACCAAACAAACAAACAAGATGACAAATTGAAGAAAGAAAATTAAGCCCCCATTAATCAACATAGTTCTTAACTCCCTCAAAAAACAGAGAACAAAAGATCTTCATCTCTTCACATGGAAGAACAATGGTAACTTCAACTCCTCCATTCCCATTCCTACTTTCTGCCATTAAAAAGCTCTGACCACACCTAAGAGAAACAGTCTCAACTTTCTCACAACCTCCCCACCCAAAATCAACATCATAAAATCCAGTCCTTGGTGATCCAGCCACTACAATTACTTTAGATATTGGCATCTCCTTTTTCCATTCCCTTGAATTCCCTACCAATATTTCCACAAATTTACCACCCTTCACATTTTCCTCTATCTCAACTATCAAATCACTAATCTTGTTTGCAACAATTACCATTCCATTCTCTCCTTCAAGTCTCTCCCTTTATAAAACGACACATACCCGGATGCCCCGTTGCCGAAATAATTCAATCCTCCTAGTGTTCCAACATGAGCACGCCAATCGACATAGAATGATAAGCAAATCTCGCTATCCGGTTCGACTATGCCTTGTGCTTTGACAATGCAGGTTGAGACATAAGCAAATGTCAACAATCGGCGAGTACTAGATAATGAAGAACTTGCTGCTACAACTATGTTCCTTAGATTCTCAGTGTCAGCTCGTTTAAGCTCAAATGTTCCTCTCATCACATCGTCCAAAATTTCCACTTTTGTTGGAAAGCTAAACGATTTGGGATTAGGCAAGACTGTTTTGAAGCTCTTAATGTAAAGTGCTTGCAACCCATTAGGGTCAATGATGGCTGATCTATCAAAAACAGGGGTCAACTCCAATGGCAGAGTGGAGAAATTATTATTATTACTACAAATGAAAGCCCACGACTTCAAGAACATGGCTAATGTTCTTGCATTCCCCAATATATGTATTAAAAAAATGCATTTTTAAAATATGATATTATACTAAGAATAATTTTCAACTAAGTAATCTAAATTTAAAGATATTTTATATACGTAGAATATAAATAAAAGTAGAAGTTATAAAGTAAATTATGAAACATATTTTTCAACATGATTTTTAACCGTTAGGAAAGAAGAGCTGAAATAAACAAAATAAAAATAAAACTGAAAAAAATAGGACAGAAAACTAAAGAAGGAGAAAAAAAACAAAAAATATTGTCCACGTGGCGCATTTTTATTGCGCCAAGTGGCCACCCAACGGCTCGTGTCTGAAAAACGCAACAAACAGCCCGGTAAGTAGGAAATAAAATAAGAATAAAAAAATAAATAAAATGACAGAAAATTTCCTTACTGAATCGAATCGTATCTTCTTCATCGACGGCTATATACATAACTTCCCTCCCTTCTTTCCTGACTCAGTTGATTGTTGCGAGTAAAACCCTAAACACATAATTTCCCTCCCTTCTTCCCTGACTCAGTTCATTGTTGCGAGTAAAACCCTAAACCCTAATTTGATTTTCCAGAAAACGTTTCTTCCAGTTTAATTACAGTCTTTGTTGAAAGTTAGCATTCTCGTAATATGTAAATATATTTATTTGTTATTTTGTTATTTAGGTTAGACTCTGGAGAAAATCTAGGATAATTAGTTTGTTAGGTTGTATATTTATTCGTGAGTTTTGAACGAATGAAATAAGAAAATCTGAGAGTTTTCATGGTATCAAAGCTAGAGTGAGAAAAAAATTAAAAAAAAAATCTCAACACCAATCGAAAAAAATCCATCGATTTCCAGTTCGGTCAATTTTTACAAGCACCTCAGATCGATTGTTCTGCTCCTCCCATCTCCTGCAACATCGAACTTCAGGTATCGCCGATTGCTTCCTCCGATCCGTCGTCGTTGTTGTCCATCCTCTGCCGATCAATCAATTCGAAATCTCCCGATCAATTCGGATCCATCCGAAATCTGACAATCGATCAATTTCGAAATCTGCCAATCAATTTTCGAAATCTGCCGAACTCCGAAATCTGCCGACTCCGAAATCTGCTGAATTATGATGTGTATTTCTTATGCAATTGCTTTCTCGGATTGAGGATCAGGATTACATGGTGTTGGTAATCTGAGAGTCATGTAATCTTACCTCAATTTATAACCAATTGGTTTTACATCACAGTTGTTTTTATCTATATTGTTATGGTGGCCTCTAAGTCCATTGATCACACATTCGATTCGTCATCAACCTATATTATGGGTTATAAATTGAATGGCCAAAATTATGTCCAACTCTGCATATCACAGTTGTTTTATCTATATTGTTATTATGGGTTATATGACGATTGAAATAGGAGAAAACTTCCTACTATACAACTCTGCATATCAGATTTTGGAAGCAACTAGAGAAACCTATTCGAGCAAGGAAAATACCTCATAATTGTTTCGAATTGAGTCAATTTTGCATGATCTCCGTCAAGGAGAACAATCAGTCATTGAGTACAACAACCTCTCCCGACATTGGCAACTGTTGGATTTGTTTGAACTTCATACGTGGAAATGTGCCGATGACACCGCACAATATACAAAAATTTTGGAGAAAAAGAGGACATTTAAGTTCCTCTCTGGTCTAAATAATAACCTAGAGTAGAACAAAGAAAGCTAGTCTCATATGACTTGGGTGTACTTTGTTTGAGGAAAGAATTGTTGTTCATATGAACAAAGTCTCACATTGCTAAGGGGAAGTTGAGTATATAAGTGAAAGACATCATCTCCATTGATACATGCCTTTTTTTGGTGAAAACAAAAAAAAAAATGTCATAAGAACTTATGTCTGAAGTGGACAATATCATATAAATGTGGAGATTTGTGCCAACACAAACAGTTGTTCATCGGCATTAGTGTACATCCAATGACTAAGAGGTCATGAGTTTGAATCCCCCACCCTCAATTACAGCAATCTAAAAAATAAGGAGATTTGTGGATGTTTATGGTCCCTAACAAGTAATAGTATTAGAGCTAGAGTATTGCTTTAATAATGTGTGATGAAGGCTTGGTGTAAAACAAACAAGTCAACACTACAAAAGTTTTGGGTTTTGCCAACGCAAAAAAGAACAAACAATAAACATAGAGAATTACAACAATTAACGTCACATCACACAATGAGATAATGATGAGAAAAATATCATAATTCATAGCATAAAAACATTACAAGATGGAGTTTATCTTACCAATCATAGACTTGTTTTCCAGTGAACTTGAATTCAATAGGGCTGGCATTCTTTCCAATGGACTTGAAGTTCGATCTGCTCGACTCCTTGCCTGCCCGGATTCACCTTCTCTGGATAAGCCCCATCTTTGAGATGCAAATACTGAACTTTCCCATTGGAAATCACCCCGTAAAATTGGTACTTAATATTGTAATTAGATCTATCTAAAACTTACAATCACATCTCGGTAGCCTAAATGCTTAAACAAACATCATGCATAAAGGTTAATTCTAAGTCATGCTAATGCTGAAATTATAGAAGAATGAGACTTCAAAGTACTTCAAATCAGGCCAAACAATGATCAGAAAACTAGAAGAAAATTGTGTGTTTCAACCAACCATGATGCAACTAATAGTATTCTTAGTTTTGTATTGGAATATATCGTTGGTTTATGTTTATTTTAGTATTTTAATACTTTTATCTTCTTTAATTATGTTTTTCTTTTATAATTAGGTTAAATCTTATTTTCTTTTTTTAAGATTAGTCATTGATTATTTGTAAATATCTCCCGTGACTCCATTTCGATCCTATGTCTCTTGGTGCCTAGCGTAGGGACGGGACGTGGTTAACCCAGTTCTATGAAGCACGGACATAGACACGACAGGACACAGCGATACACCAGTTTCTAAAAAACTAGGATACGAATACGTCGACGATACGCTAATTTTTATTTTTTAGTAAATATGTAAAGAGAAGGATTTGGGTGCACCCCGGACAACACCATCACTATGATATTACCCACGTGGCACATTTAGTGCCACACATCTCATCTCTTTTTTTTTACTTTATATTTATTATAAAAAAAATTAAAAGAAAATATAAGATGTGTGACTCCAAATGAATGATATCACGGTGAGGGTGCTACCCGAAGTGCACCCAAATTGCCCTCATATGTAAATTTAACATAAAATACTAAATGAGAAAGAAAGATGCATTTCAAGAAGGGAGCTAAACAGAGTATCCTAACAACATGCATTTCTAGAATTATTAACATTATGCATATCATCTTTCGAATAGTTCCCAAAAATCGATACAATGAAAGAAATAACTTACTAATTTCAGAATGTGTAGCTTCTCTTTTCTCTTATTCGTCGGGGTTGTAATTATTTCACAATGAATTTCGAAATTGAAAAAAATAAAATAAAAAGAAACCCTAACAGTTCAGGGAAATAACACACACGATCAAGAAAATCTCACACGAAGAAGAGAGTATCAGCGGGGTACTGTTTTCTTTGAATCATATTTTTAAGGATGAAATCGATCATGAAAATTGGTATTTGTCCCACTACTTTTGATATATTCTAAAAAATAATATATATTTTTTTATGCCGAAAACTTTTGTGCACATGTATGTGTAAAAGAATATACAATTTGTTACCGTAGTATCATTAAAACACACAAAATTATTTTACAAATAAAACTATTAAAAATATATACTTTTATATGGTGGAAACTTTTCCTCTTTTTTATATGATCAAATAATTGTTATGCACCGAATAAGTCAATGACTTGATTGATTATTTGATTTGGTATTAATCCATTTTCACTTTATGATTATAGGTTTGATCCCTAGAATGCAAATCACCGACTAGAATTGAAATGGATTTCACCAAATGATAATCAACTTGCGACTGGAATCAAGATAAAATATTAAAAATAATGTTAATAGGACAATTTTTATAATAAAAAAGAATTATTATAAAATTTAT
>JBBMEF010076339.1:0-10132 GCA_037832685.1 Sicyos baderoa | reverse complement strand
TACTAAGAAACTTCTAGATTATGAGTTTCTACTCTAAGTGGGCTAAACTCCATTGGGCTAGTGATGAACTTCAACATTTTGTAGTGAAGATTAATTTGGTAAATGTATTGCTTCATTTGTTAGTTTAACAATTTAGGTATAACATGCAACAAGAGTTAAGAATAGTTGATTAATTGGCAACAATGTACATTTGATGACTAAGAAGTCTTAGGTTCGAGTATCATCTATCCCCAATTATTGTAATCTAAGAAAAAACAAATAATTTAGGTCTAACAGAGTTTACAGTAAAAGGAGGTGAGGGTAGGAGGTCTTAACAAAATAATTAAGGTAAAATACTATTTTAGTTCTTATATATTGAGATTTTTTTTTTTGCTCTTTAAAATTATAAAAAATCAATTTTAATTTTTTTTATTTTAAAGTTTATTTCATTTTAATCTTAAAAATTAAAAAAACAATAATAATTCTTTGATATACTTTCAATTTTTATTTTTAAATTAATCTCTACAATTTAATAATGTTAATAATTTTAATACAATCTTTTTTTAATGTAAATATATTTAAAAAATTATTGGGGAAGATGGATTTTTTTAAAAAAGAAAATAGACCCTTGTTTTTCTATATAAACAAATTTTAAGATTTGTTTTTTTGGAAATTTACGATAGTACATTATACTTCTTGTATTATACTTGGAGCACAAATTCTAAAATAATTCATTTATAGCATATAATTTTTTATTATTGAAAGAAAGTGATAGAATAAATGTACCAATAACTTAATTATATACTAATAGAATTGAACTAGTGATAAAATTTAATTTGGATTTTCTATTTCAAATGAATTAGTTCTGAATTTGTGTCATGGATGAAATTTTTTTGCTGATTTTTGTTATATATGTAAAATCATTTTTTTTTTTTTTTTTATAAAAAAATTAGGACGAAAATAAAACAAGAAAAAAATGGAATGTATTTTTTGATCAAATGCAAACCCTTTCGGTATATAAAGGTGGTTTTTGGATAACTATAACTTTAATGTAAACTTTTCTTTTTTTGGTAGGAGAATATATTCTGATTTATCGAAATAAAATAAACAAACTATAATCTTTAGGGAACTTTATATTGAAAATAGTGTCCTCGAAAATGAAATATGAGCTAATTAAATAAAGCAAGTACTTGAAAGCTACTATCCCTTAATAAGAATAATGGAATGAACAAATAATATTTTTTTTTTTGTGTGTGATACTACAAGATGGTTTTTCTTAATTGAAAGAGTTGATGTTAAGGGGAATTACAATATCGACTCTTTCAAGATTCGAACCTGTAACGCTAGTTGATTTATAATCAAACAATGAAATCACTGCGCTATTGGCCATTTCGATTTATTTAGTGTTAATCTAGTTTAATACTATATCGTGAATTCGATCGTGAACTTTTGGGTTTGTTACCCTCCTCCAATTTTTACTTTTTTTTTCTTTTTTATTTTATATTATGGATTTTACCCAAAACATATGTGACACTATTTGGTACCACTAAATATTTTCTAGTAAAAATTATCAAAAAAAAAAAATTATGTGCTACTAAAGTGTGCCACATGCTCCTTAAGTAGCTTCACCTACGTTTGTCTCTTTTTATTTTATTGTGTTTGGGAATATGAGATTTTGAAAATGAGTGTATGGTTACATGAGGGGTTTGAGTGAGAGATTTCGTGAATATAAAACATTATTTGAATATAAAGTTATAAGGGATTGTTGTAGTTTGAATAAATGAAATTATGATGATTGCGACAGAAAACTCTCATTGATGCAAAGGCGATAGCCAAATTGTGTTGTTTGGCAAGTTATTGGTCATTCTTTGCCATTATATGGAGATGTCTCCCAAATCAATTTTTGAATGTCTACAACAATATGGACACTACTGTCCCTTCTTCCACAACAATATTTCCAATTATGAGAAGAAATTCAAGGCCAAGAGTCCTACACAATCTCGGATAATATTGTGATAAACCGCTAAAATGGGATCACCGAGTTTTAAGTTATTATAATAATAGTAATAATAATAATTCTCAATTGAAAATAGTATGTGGGTCATTGAATTTATTTTTCATCTTGGAGTTTGACTAAATTCTAACATTTGGGTAGCTGAATCATTTAAGATCTCACAAAACAAAAGAGTGGTAAATTATAATTCAACTTTAAAGAAGGTGAGCCAATCTCTAACAAAACCTACGCACTTAAGTTCTCTCAAAATCATCTAACACCAATTTAGTCATTTTGTCTTTGAAGAGTTACACAATGGATGACAATGGTATTATTAATTTAAGGAGTGTATATAATCAAATTGTTGTTACTACATTTCAATTTTTATGAATATATGTTTATTTTTATGGAGAAGAAAATATATGAGAGAAAATAATAACCATTTTTATATAAGATTTTTTTTTTTAATTTTCCAAAAGGTCAAGGAAATATATTATTCAGACAAAAATTTGACCTTTTTCACAAAACTTAATTGTGATTATATTTCTACATTTAAATTCTAAATGACTTAAAAATAAGGGGATTTTTCATGTATAATAAAAATAGGCTAAAAAATTGCATCTATGGCATAAAATTGAAAATAATTGCACATATACCAAAATTCTGAGTGATTGAACTCAATCGAACTCAATGAATAACTAGTGATTAAACTCAATCAGTTAAGCTCAATCACTTAACAAACTGATTGCAATCACTAGTTATTCATTGAGTTCGATTGAGTTCAATCACCGAGAATTTTGGTATAAACAATTTTTTGATAAAAATATGCTATAATTTTAATAGAGGACCCTAAAATTGGTATGCATAATAAATTTTCTAAAAATAAATAATGTAAATAAGTGGAATAAGGTTTACTTTGGTAGAATTTTTTAATTGGATTCGAATTTATGAACTTCTGATTCATGATTACTCACTAATGTGTTAAATTATTGATTTTTTGGAAATTGACTTTTGTGGTTAGTTAAGTTTAATTGACAAAAAAAAAAAAAAAAAAAAAAACCACTTTAATTTATTTAGCTTAAGAAGTGGTTTTACATAAAATTTGCATGGTTATAAAAGTAATTCAAGAACTAAAGGGTTTTCTGTCAACTTTGTCAAGAATGCTTTGATCTTGATGGGTAACTAATTTGGGAGATTCATGTTGTTGGGTTTGTGGGATTATTTCGGTATAAACATTTGGATTCTCTTCCTCTATTTTTTTTGCGGCCTTCTCTCCATTTTCTCCGATTAATTCAGGCCAAGAACTCTTTCCTGAAAATATATAATTTCATTAAATTTCAAAACATATATTCACCATAAATTTCAAAACAAATAAGTATTATATATATAGACATTTTTAATTGTTTGGTTATCTCACATTCATACAAAACAAAAAGGATAATCTCAATATTTATTTCAAGTAAATTTTGGATTATCTCAAATCAAACCACACCTCAATGTTAATCCTTATTTTAGTTGAGTTTAAAATTGTTAAAACAGTAATATTAATATCTATGCAAGAAAAGAATATAGTAATATTAAAAGGTAAAATTTTCACTAATATAAAAACGTAAATGTATGAGAGCATGAGCACACATTACCTTCAACTTCCAAAGCCATTTTTTTTTCTTCCTTTGAATTCAGGCCTTCAATATTTGTGAGCTTTATCTTTTTTGTATTATTAAGTTATGAAAATCATCTATATATAGGCTGTTTGAGATAAGCATAGTCTACCTTTTTTATTTTTTTTTAATTTTTTTTAACAAAAGAATATATTCAATTTTATCAGAATCCAACAACAAGACTAAATTAAAGACTTATTAAAATTATAAAAAAAGAAAATTAATAGGTGGCCATGTGGTACATAATAATTGCGCCACATGACCCAACTGCCTTTCCACGCAATAGCAAAGACTTATAGAACCAGCTGCCAGCAGCTCGTTCACAGCCGCTCAAAAAACGCACAACAAACTGCCCTACAAAGCTACCGAGAGAAGAAAATCAGGAGAAAAATTACAAAAAAAAAAAGCAACTGAAAAGTAATTAAGAAATGATGTTTTTAATTCATAGTAACTATTTATTTAAGAATATTTACTTTTTTGTATATTTTTTTAACTTTCAAATATTAATTTAAGGCACCAACGACATTTTATTCTTTGGTTGTAATTAATTTAACACCAGCGTCACGAGTTCGAACCTTGAAAAAATAGGTTATTGTAATCTCTCAATTTATACTTTAAAAAAAAAATTTAAGGCAAGACCGTCGATGAAAAAGTTGAAGCGCGTAATTATTTTGGAATCTTCAGATGTATGGAATGTCAGATTCCTGGAATCACAGATGTCTGACATCTAGATGACTATGTTTATTTTGTAGAAATATTTGGTAATATTTAGATAACTGTGTTTGTTTTGTAAGAATCGTATTGAATATGAAATAAATTTACCTAATATTCCAATAATGTTCATATAATTTTTATATAATTTTTACTTTAATTTAAAATAATTTTAATTTATAAAACAAAATTGTTTATATTAATGTTTAATTTTATGCCTATAATAAATTATAAATATTTTTTAATTTACTTTTATTTATATATAGATAGATATAACCAAAATAAATAAAATTTTGAAATAAATAGTATCAATTTATTTATTTCTTTTTTTTGTTAATTGTAACCATGCTTGAAAAAGTAAAATAAAAAATATTTTAAATTTTAATTCAGATATCTAATAAAAATTTAATTTTTTTTTTTAAATATCTATATTTTAAAATAGATAAATATAAATATATATTTTTAAAAAGAAGGACAAAATCGTCGATGGACGATTCTCTCATCATGGAAATATTGGAAACCCACCCATCAAAAGGGCATCCAAATTTTGTTATAGAATATAGGCAATTTATGGCTAGTATAAATGTTGGATGGATATAGATGTTCGATAGACCACCTGTCTCAAAACATACAATCTTTTATAAACGATGGACGATTAAAACATTTGTTATAGAATATAGGCAATTTTTCATGTATAATAAAAATGGGCTAAAAAATTACATTTATAGTACAAAATTGAAAATAATTGCACATATACCAAAATTTTGAGTGATTGAACTCAATCGAGCTCAATCAATAACTAGTGATTGAACTCAATCAGTTGAGCTCAATCACTTAACAAACTGATTGAGTTAAATCACTAGTTATTGATTGAGTTCGATTGAATTCAATCACTCAGAATTTTGGTATGAATGAATTTTTGATAAAAATATGCTATAGTTCTAATAGAGAATCTTAAAGTTGGTATACATAACAAATTTCTTAGAAAATATGGTATTTGACCATTCAAATGATCATAGCTTAACCAACTAGTATAAAGCTTAACCAACTAGTATAAAGGTCTTCAAAAGTATGCTATTCGACAATAAATGTTATAGTCACTAATATTGCTCAAGAGGTAGGGTAGTGTATAATTTGTCTTAAAAAATACCATCTTTAAAAAAACATTACAAAACTATTTTTATGGGTAAATTATTATGTAAATTTTAAAGTTTTGTTTCAAATACGATAGATATTAAATGATAAAAAAAAGTGCTATATTTGTATTCTTTAACTTATAAATTATTTTTATGTCAATATTAATTGTTAATTAATTGAATTTTAAATTTGATGATTTAAATTAATTTCTTAATATATTTTTCTTCTAATTTTTTTTATCATTTATTTTATAAATGTTTCATTTTTACAAGAGTAGTAGTTTAACAATGTCAATGAAAAAATTAGTCCTACATCCCCAATTGTTATATAACTAAAAAATAAAGTTGCTTTAATTTTATAAATATAAATAGATGATTTAATTATTTAAAAATTATTTTTTATAAATTTTTATGACATTCCAATATTATAGAGTCGGATAATATATCATATAACCATAGTAAAATGCCTGCAATATGATTGTAATAGTAACATATATCAAAAATAAAAAAATAAAATATATCATAGTTCAGAGATCAAATGCAAATAATTATGGTTAAAATACCATTTTGGTCCCTCAACTATGAAGTTGATTCCATTTTGATCCCTAGACTTTCAACAGTTTAATTTTGGTCTCTCGACTTTATCAAAAGCTTAAAAATAATTCTTGAGTTAAAAAAACTAAATTATATTTAAATTTTGATGAATTGACAAAAAATAATAATAAAATAGTCCAAATAAATTTTCATCTTTTCATTGCTAGGGAGCTATGTGAAATCCTATCATTCAAGAGATTGGAAGACGAAATAATCCAAAATCTTATCATTCTAGAGATTTATATTCGATCTAACATAATATATATATATATGTTAATAAATTGACAACCTTAAAATTTGGTTGGTAAAAAAGAAATCCCGTAAGACGATATATACAACAATAGTAGCAAATACACATTGTTATGTAATATATATATATATCAAAATAATTAAGACGAAATAGTATAATCCAATTGGTTATGGTAGATAACCAATTTACCATCTCTATTTTAATTCAAGCAATTTTTTAGTAATATTTTGTAGATAATAAAATATTAAATTTAAAATCTATCAATTTCAAATTTCTTGAAATTTATTAATTTTGTGATTACCAATTTGTTTTCTAAAATTCTAATATTTGTAGAACTTTTTTCCCTTTTTTACTACGAATGAAAAATCCCTTTAAAATAACTTTTTTTTATCCATAATGTTGGAGATACTCACCTTGTGGCAATTGTCCCATATTGGAAATGTGAGGATTCTACAACTCATTTATAAAAGATATGGAATATTCCCCTCATTGCCGATTGATTTTGAGGTGGAAGTTCATATTTTCTATTACATAACAATGTGTATTTGCTACTATTGTTGTATATATCGTCTTACGGGATTTCTTTTTTACCAACCAAATTTTAAGGTTGTCAATTTATTAGCCCATCCAACTCTATATATTAAATTAAGCCTACCAAACCTAAACCCATCTTGTTTTTAGCTGGGTTGTGTTCTCAAGTTGTGTCTATCTTCTATTTTATCTCTAAAATTTAAGTTATAACCCGTTAATATATATATATATATATATGAACTAAAAAAATATATGATAGTATAATTGAATCTAGGTTAACACAAGTTATATATACACACGAACCGGCCCAATTTAACGAAAATTAAAGAACAAAGTCAACCCAACCAAAATTATAAAATCTCATAACTTAACTCAACTAATTTAACCTTTACGATTTGGGTTGGTAATCGAGATTAATTACCATTCTAACTTTTATGATTTAAGTTGGGTAATTGTGATTATTTAGTTTGTCGAATTCAAATCCATGATGTTTTGGATAATAGTTAAACTCTAATAATGTTAAACTATTCTTTGGTGATAGTCCAACTTATCCTCAAATATAGTATTTGATTCTAATTTATTTAAGATGAGTAACGTCTTCTATATAAAGTTTGTAGTCTCGCACAAAAAGAGAAAAAGAGATAGATCGGAAAGAAAACCCACTTTAATTACTTTTATTTAGTTTAAGAAGTGAGGTTTAACATGATAACGTTGGTTAAACTAATTCAACCAGTGACGGGGGTTCTTCCCACCTTACCATTCCCGTCAAGAAAGACTCGAACTCGATTGGAAATGAAATCTGAAGTTACAAACGATTGGTCGGCTGGGATTAAAACGGTAAAAACGTTCGGATTCTCTTCCTTTATTATTTTTGCCGCCTTCTCTCCATCTTCTCCTACCAACTCGGGCCAAGACCTCTTTCCTGAAAATACATAATTTTTTGAATATGAGCGGAACTCTAACAACATTTTGTAAGACTTAATAATCAAGTGGTTATAGATTCAATTCCCTCGGCCCCTAATATTTAGTCAAATAAATTATAATTTAATAGATTTGATATAGTATTACAACATGAAAATTCAACACACAAGTTTTAATACAATAAAATATTTCAATTACCACTCACTATCATATAGCAAGACTCCAATTAAGTAATCTAGACACATTTCAACATTCCATGAAACTAATAACTTGCAATCTTTCAAAAGTTCTCCCCTTTCACATTCATTTATTATCAGTGTTTATTTTTAAATTATTCAAATTGTGTACCTAAATTTTTAATTAATTTAAGATAATTAGGATAATTAGAATTTTCAGATATTCAAAATTTTAGACGTTGTAAATTACAAATATTTAACATTTTTAAATAATCATATTTATTTTGTAGGAATGTATTCTTTTACGAGTAATTGATAATATATAGATTATTATGTTTGTTTTAATAAAATCTTACTTAAATTAGTTTATGTTTACCTATTTAAAAATATCCTTACAATATTTGGACCATTTCACGTGTTCTTAATATATGATCTCAATGCCAAAAGGTAACATAGCTCTACCGATATCTTGTACGATCTTGTAATCATGAGGTTACATGTTCGAATCTTCCTTCTCTCAATATTGTTGTATCAAAAAAAATAAAATAAATATATATAACTTCAATTGGATGGCATAACCAATATTTTTACATGCTTGATATGTTTTGATAAAAAAAAAAAAAAAAAAAAAAAAAAAAAAATCTTATAATTTGTGATATGTATATTAATTTGAAAAATAATAGCTATGCATATAACTTTCATTTCAATAATATTCGGTAAAAAATCTAAAATCAAATAAAATTGAATACAATAAAAATTGTTAATAGTAATATTAATATTTGTTTGTTCTTTATCTTTTATAAAGAAGTTTAATTTTCTAATTTTGTGTATACACATTTGATGAATTACTAATTTTCTTAAATAGCTGTTCTTGACATGAGAATCTAAAAAATCTAAATTTCAAAAAGCATCTAAAATGACTAAAATACTTGCCGATCGTGAATGAATTGTTTGGATATCTCGTATTCATGAAAAACAAAAAAGATAAAAAAAAACAAATTCATGTGAATTTTGGGTTATCTCTAACCAAACAACATCTTATTGTTAATCCTTATTTTAGTTGAGTTTAAAATTGTTAAAACAGTAATATTAATATCTATGCAAGAAAAGAATATAGTAATATTAAAAGGTAAAATTTTCACTAATATAAAAACGTAAATGTATGAGAGCATGAGCACACATTACCTTCAACTTCCAAAGCCATTTTTTTTTCTTCCTTTGAATTCAGGCCTTCAATATTTGTGAGCTTTATCTTTTTTGTATTATTAAGTTATGAAAATCATCTATATATAGGCTGTTTGAGATAAGCATAGTCTACCTTTTTTATTTTATTTTTATTTTTTTTAACAAAAGAATATATTCAATTTTATCAGAATCCAACAACAAGACTAAATAAATTAAAATTTGTGAATTTGCTTTTTCTTTTAAAAAAAAAAAAAATTCAAACTCATAATTTTTTGATGATTAAATACACATTAAAGCGGCAATTATTATTTTGGTTGCCAATTAAAATCTTTAACCAAACTAAAATGAATTAGTTTATACACTTGTTGTATTATATTTGAAGCACAATTTTTACGACAGTACATTATACATTTGTTGTATTATATTTGAAACACAATTTTTAAAATAATTCATTTATAGCATATAATTTTCTATTATTAAAAGAAAGCGATAGAATGAGTGTATCAATAATTAAATTATATACTACTAGAACCGATAAAATTTAATTTGAATTTTCTATTTTAAATGAATTAGTTTTAAATTTATGTCATGGTTGAATTTTTTTTGCTCATTATATATGTAAAATCATTTTTTTTTTATAAAAAATTTAGGACGAAAATAAAACAAGAAAAAAATGGAATGTATTACTTGATCAAATAACATGAAATACATTCCATTTTTTGGCAAGATCTTATAGGAATCAAGGCCAAGAGTTTGCATTTGATTAACAAGAAAAAAATGGAATGTATTTTGGCAAGATCTTATAGGAATCAAGGCCAAGAGTCCTACACAATCTTTCATCTCAAAATAAAATAAAACTAATTAAGTTACGGAAATCATTATGATGTAAATGTGATCGATGAAAAGGCCAAGAGCACAATTCTTCTTCTTCTTCTTCTTCTTCTTCTTCTTCTTCTTCTTCTTCTTCTTCTTCTTCTTCTTCTTCTTCTTCTTCT
>JBBMEF010076328.1:0-10133 GCA_037832685.1 Sicyos baderoa | reverse complement strand
CCCCCCCCCCCCCCCCCCCCCCCCCCCCCTCCCCCCTAAACACACATATGATTGTACTCCTGAATGAATATCATGCCTTCTCAAAACCTAAATGTTAGAAAACACGCATTCAAAAATTACCTAAGAGATACATCTTATGCAACTCTTTAAAATGATTATTCGAACTCTATATTCGAGATGTTTAATAAGAGATGCATTCCCTTGGAGCATAACGAAAAGCTATCATCTGTCTAATTGACTAAAAGATTTATTGCTAAGTCAGAAAACAAACTCACATATTAAGAAGGGATGCACTCTTTTGTGCAGGTAGGATCCCATTTAACTTGTTATTTCCAAGAAATCTGCAAAAAAGACCAAGAATACACACTTCAATTCGACCAAAAAAATGGTAGTAGTCAGATAGTAATTGTAGGGTTGGATTTTACAAGTGTGACAGTGAACTCAAATTGAAAAGCGAGCTTGGAATCCCTCCTGTCAAGTTGTTGAAGCTCAAGTCCCTAGAAAGAAGAATAAAGTCAGATCATTACCAAAGTTGCAAACTCACATACTAAATTTACCATCCAAATGGATCCTATCTCTACTTTTAAATCAGTTTAATGTTGAGATGACACCAACACAATTTCTTAAAAGAGCGCGAGAACAGTTGTTTCGAGGGTGATTTGATGAGGCTAGGATACCATACACAAAAACTAATGTATAGGTGTATAAGTCAAATTTGTTTGCAACACAAACAAATTCAACCCTAGCTTCTTGCCAGAAAACAATCATAATAATAAAAATTATTTAAATAGGTATCCATTGATGAGGAATTCTTACAGCTGGGTAAGTCTTCGAAATTCTCCAATGTTAGATGGAATTGAACCTGTCATATTAATATTTCTCAACACTCTGCAAGAAAAGGAACATCATAATTATAAAAACGTTTGGAAGATCCATAATAATAAATATTAAAAAAAAAAATGTAAGAAAAAGTGGAGCCAACTCACAGGACAGTCAAAGATCTCATATTGCTGATGAATGCCAAAGAAGAGCTCCCATTGGATAAATCACCAATTCTCCTATATTCATTATATATATAGTATATTAGCAATGAGTGTCAAGCAGCACACGACGAATACCCTAAAATAGTTCGAGTTACTCACAACTCAGTCAAAGATGTCAAGTTAGAAAATGATGATGGTATGGGACCTGAGAAAGCATTTCCTTGAAACCTCCTACAAAAGTGAGTACATTATATAAACGAACAGATCTCAGCTCTACTAGAAATTGCAAGTAAACACAAACTTTTGCATATCATAGTAAATAAAATAGTATTTAATGAGATTTTTTAGCATTATGAAATCTTCTACTGTTGCTTAGACCATCAAGCTCATTCCTTTTTTTTTCTTTTTCTTTTTCATTTTTTTGCGAGTGTGGGAGCTAAGAAGAAATGGGTTAACATAATTGTCTTACAAAGTTGTGAGACTTGTCCAAGTTCCAATGAAATCAGGTACTCTGCCGGTGAATTCATTGTCTGATGCCCAACTGTTGAGAAGAGAGCTTTATATCTAAATGATGCAGTCTTAGCTAATATAACTTATAAGTTAGGAAAAAGGACAAAAAATGGATTACACTGTACGCATGTTCGTTAGACTTGAAAACGATTGAGGAATTTCACCAGAAACTCCAGAGCTATCAATGTATCTATCAAGACAAACAAGATTAACAAAGTATCAGTATAATGAAACAGTACAAGGCAAAATGAAGATAGATCACTACAACCAAGCATGTCAAAACCCATGTTATAGTAACGACTGTAGCTCGGGACAAATCTAATCATTCAGACCTTTCAGCATGCTCGAAGTCATAAGTCATACATACATACATATCACAAGATGAAGGAACCCAAAGTCGACTTTTTTATTAAGATTCTTGCATCAACAAACTCACAACTAAAATAAAATGATCATAAGAGAGTACTATGAGTTAAATCCACGATAAGTAACTGTTGAGATTATGATTTTTTTTCCTTCACGAAAGTTGTTTTAGTTTTCAGTCTTTCTTTCTTTTATGTCTCCACTGTTATACTCTTCACGTTCACATTATTAACGGAAGTTAGGCTCTCAAACATCTGCTTAGGTATGCAAACATTCTGACATATGAGGTTCTATTTATAACTTTTTCAGTGTTAAATTGATAAATGCCAAATAGTATATAATTCCTATTTAGTTGTTGCAGGCTAGCGAAGGCAACCCGATAAGCAGAAGTTACACATGGTAGATACAAAAAGGTATGAGAATTTGAAAGAATAAAAAATACAAAAACGAAAAGAAATTGAGAAGCTTACAGTTCCTCTAACATAGAAAGATTTCCAAGCTCTGGTGGCAAGGAACCAGAAAAATTGTTCGCCCCGAATGCCCTACAATATCAGTCAAAACTCAACAGTTAAATATGTTTATATGAAATATACTGCTAAGGATCTGCATCAGTATTTTACTCCAGTTTCATTAATCTCTGTTCATGAATAAGATAAAAGACAAGCATCCGAGTGAATTTAGAATCTTTGAGCGCGCAGAAAATATCTTATGTAATTAACAAATTCAGTGAAAACGTCCGCTCCATAAGTTTAATAAAAAAGCAACACGATCAGCAAGCCATTCGGATGTCTTCCAGAGAGTTGAGAAGAAATAGATAACTTACAACAGTCTCAAATTAGTAAGAGATCCAAGTTCCTTTGGAAGTGTCCCTGATAATGCATTGATGCCAAGGCTCCTAATCATAATTTAATTAGAATTCGAATAAGGATGAAACTTCTTAACGTTGATATCGAAAAAGTAGAAAAAAGGTAGGGGCCATCTTACAAGGTTTGTAATTGTGTAAGATTACCAACAGATGCAGGCAGAGTTCCTGTCAAGAAATTTTGATCCAACTTCCTGAAAGAAATTCAGTTAAATTTAATGACATTGAAGAAGTGGTAGATTGAAATCTGTAATATTGTAAAAGAAATATATGGGTGTGTGTATAAGGAAGAAACCATACAGGTAGGTGAGAGAAGTTAATGTCCATAGCTCTGGTGGGAGTACACCAACAAAATTTAATGCATAAACGTGCCTGCAAATCATATAAATAACATAAATTTCAAACAAGAACATGAACATGAAAGAAAACAAAGAAAAATGCAGTGTGATAATGATAGATGCAGAAAGAAAGAAAGAAAGAAAGAGAGAATAGAGAAATACAATTTAGTAATGTGACAAGTAGCACCGTTGTTGGCTGTGCAGTCGCATTTTATAAGAGGATTGAGGTCTCCATTAACGTCAACGGCCGTGGCGTCAACTGCCCTCCCACTGCATAAATTCCCACTTATATTCCACGCCCCTGCTGGAGCTCGTACACGCCATTGTCTAAATATAGAATTTAGAGCTCTTGCTGCTCACACACACACACAAAAAATTCAAATTGGGGTTGTAAGTTGTGTACAAGAAAACTGAAACAAGGATAACCATAACCCTCCCTAGGCACCAGAGACATCGAAGAAGTAATGTCACAAGTGAGTTTCGAACTTGAAACTTTGAAGGAAACATGACTTCAAAGCCTAAGTCTTCAACTGTGCCACCCGACCTCATTCTATAATATTTGGATGTCAAAAAAATACTCGTAGAGCTTTAAATTTCTTTTTTTATTATTTGAAAAACAGAGCTTTAGATTTCTTAAAGAACCTTTTCACTGGAAAGTTTTTCCTTTCATGTCAACTTTTTTCATCTGATAACAAAAAAAAAGCGGGAAAAAAAACCTTCATCGGGATGAGTGATGGGCAGAGTTGAATTCTGAGCATGAGACAAAAGAACCAGGTGGGTGAAGATGGAAGCAGCAGCAAGAAGAAGAGCAGAGAGGAACCCTAAAATGGAAGACGCCATGGAAATGAAAATTGGAAGCTCAATCAGTTAGAGACAGAGGATTGATATGTAGTCACAAGAATCCGAGAGAAACAACCAAGAACAGCGAAAACAAAATATTTAATGGGAATTATTAAATTCAAACAATTGGGATGGCCATGGAATTCATTGATGGGGGATTGTGGACAAAAAACCCACAAAAGAGTTGAAAAAGAAGACCATGACATTGAGGAAAATTCAACATCCCCACAATAAACTAATCCATGATATTGCTAAACAAATAAATAAATAAAAAAGTAATAATAATGAAAAGAAAATGGGAAATGGAAAGTGGATTAAACAATTAAGCGTATTGAAATTCAAGAATTCTACCCCCGCGTGGTTCGTCTGAGGATCAAAAGAAACTGCGTTGACAATTCAAGCTTGATGGCTTTTCTTTTTCTCTAAATTATAATTCAAAAAACTACACGTATTGGATAAAAAGCCGTCTTTTCCACCATTTTTAAGTAAGTCTTTAGTTTTCTTTTTTTATAACCGTTATTGTCCGCGTCAATTCTTGTGCACCTCGACTAATTCACGTACGGAGGGGGCAGAAAAATGGTTTACCCGTGGGTCATCGACCGAGATCGAGTTCCCTGCATCGATTATTACAAATATATATATATATATATCAAAGTATTTTTCATTTTTTATTTATTTTTTGGACAATATTTTTAAATAAATTAAATATATTTATTTTTAAATAGAAAACTTATAAAAAATAGTAGGAAATTAATTCAAAATGTTTTTTTAAGTTCAAGTTTTCAAGGGGTTTCAAATTTAAGTTAATAAAAAAAATTGTTATTGTCCAAAAAAACCATAAAAATGGAAGAATAAAGAAATGAATTAAAATATTTTTTTAAAATAATAAATAATAAATAAACGGGGCACGATCGAGGAAACTCGAATGGAGAATATATTCTTCGTTCCTGGCCCCGATTAAGCTACCAGGAATTTTTCTCCTCCATCCCCGACCCCATTCCTCACCTAATCAGGGACCCGGCTCCGCAAGGGAAAATAGATATTTCTAATTACGGAACATACCGACCTTACAACATTTACATGTCAAAGAAACACGTAAGAAATTAATTATTAAGTAAGTGTCATTATAGATTGAACCCGTACATTTAATTTTTATTACTTTACTTATCACTTTCGTATGTTTTGTTTACTCATCATATCATCGCCTATTATATATATGTTAATGTCAAAATAGAAACTGGCCATGTATTAGAAGTTGCTAGTAAGCAAAAGCATCCTTGTAGATCCACTTCATTTAATGTAAGATGTTATATATTATTTAGTTTTTTAATTTGGAAAAATATTTTGATTAGTAAATAAATTTCATCATGTATCGAAAGTGTAAGAATCAATTGAAGTGACATATTGGGAGTGAAAGTGAGATATTATTTAGTTTTTCTTAATTTGAGAAACTATTTTGATTTGAAAATAATTTATCGTAGGGTGTACGCAATATTTAGGAATTTGATGAGAAAATGAGATATTTCCTACTCAATTTTAGGACGAGGGAGGTTGAAATTAAAAATATTAAAAAAAAAAAAAAAAAGTGAATTAAAAATGCACCATTATGAATATCAATTGTGAAGATTGTGTTGGGCTGGCAGCACAAAGCCCACGACGAGAGATCCACGCCTTAAAGGCCCACATGCCTAACTTAGGCCCACACAGACATTAATTCCATCAATATAATATGACATGATAAAAGTTTATACCCCAAATCTCAATTTTGTATCCCTAGACATTAGCATTAACAACTCTACAACATGGGTTCCATTACAATTTTTTTTTCGATGTCCGTGATTGTCTGGGCCAGCTTGCATGCATAAGCGCACCTCGACTAATGTCACGGGGTATACCGCTTGACCCTACAATATTTGGATGCCAAGGAAACTCGTAGGTATTAATTTGAAATTAATTTCTAAATAGGTTCATTACAAATTGAAGCTCCAAATTTTAAAAAACTTTCTTCTTCTTATAATATAATCATTTTGGATGGTATCTTCATATTTTGATTACAAAATTTGTGTGAGAGAAGAACCAAATTATATAAGGCGCCTTAAATTTCTGGTCCCAATTCCCAGCAAGCAAACAATCTGGGCTCCACTAATTTCAGATATTTTCCCCCAATCCCTCAACATCTCACAATTTACATACATTTATACTTTTCATTTTTATTATTATTATTATTTTATATTATTTTCATTTAAGTCTACAGCATTGGGCCCAAATGGGATGAAAAAGTGTCCCCAACCTTCTTTTTCAATACCCAAAATTGTCAAATTTTTGTGCTTGTGAATTCAATTTAATCATTCTACAACAACAACTTGCTCATTTAAGTCCAACATTCCGTTGACGCACTCAACGACCCTAAATGTACTCATCATATTAACACCCAACTTTAGAAATAAATATATGAATAAACTAACTACATCAAAATGAATATAGTTTAACCGACGTCAATTAGAGATTATATTCTCTTTGTTCTCCTCAAAAAATAATAATAATGACAAATGCTCACATATCTCTATATTTATAGGTTATTGTTCACTTTAGGAATAAATTTTCATTAACTTTATTTTTAGTCATCACCCATAAGATTCCCGTCAATGAAGATGACATTTTTTCCTATCAACTTAATTTCTTCTCTTTACTCCGTATTTGTTGAAAGTTGAAATTCAAATTACTCATTTAACAATGAACTTAATATGTTGAGTTTAAATAGACTATGATAGATCACCAAATCATAAAAGAAAAAGATACTACTTAATCAATATAAAATGAAAAGATAAAATACTAAAATAAACTTAAACCACGCTAATGTAAGACTTTTTTATTGCATTATTGACAAAGACAAAATATCAAAAGAATTCAAATTAACCCGTAAAGGTAATCTTCACGGTTAGAAGAGTGAAGTAAGTAGATAAGGTGGTCAAGTCGCATAAATGCAGCACCATATTTAAGTGTCAAAGATTCGAAATCTTAATTCAAATCTTGTACCTAGGTGTTACATCTTCAACTCAAACTCCTCTCTAAAATTTAAAAAAAAAAAAAGCAAATTAAAGAATTTTGAAATAAAAACAAAGTGGTTCTGACTTTTAAAATCTCAGTTACTTTACTTGCAAGTAGAGGAGTTTTGTACGTACAAATATGAAACACTTGAAAATAATTAACCATAAATGGTCACTTTCAAGGACCAGAAAGAAAAAGGTAAAGAAAAAAAAAAAAGAAAAAAGAAAAAAAAGAATTCAAAGTGAGAAAAAGAAATGGAGCCTAGGCTGCTCTGGCAATGTGCATATCCCGATCATCATTTTGTGATTCTGGTCTGTAATAGCACTACCCAAAAGCTTCACCTTCATTTTCTCCTTTCCTTTTTCTTTGTTGCTCTAGTTAGTCTATGTGTACTTCGATTATTTTTATAGGATATACCGTCGTCCGACTCTACCACATTTGAATATTCTAAAAACTTTAATTTCTGCGTATTTGGTCGCCATGAATCTAACAAAAAAGTTATGATTCACTTTTTATGATTTCAAAAATTAGATTTAAAATTTTATGGTCTTAAAAGATCTCATAAATAATCTACCTTGTTTCTAATTTTTAGATAACATAGAATTTTACTTTAAAATTAATTGGCAATGAAAAAATAACATATATCTTTTATATATTGTTACGAGCTCTCCATTATCCTTTCTTGGGTGACATTCTTAATACCAATCACCCTTGGATTAAGAACAGGTTACTTATTTATATATCCATAAGATGATATTTTGAATTTCATATTAACAATGTGTGTTAATTTGCTCAGCTATTTAGTTCATAAAGTCAATAAAATACAAATAATCCCTTCATTGTTTACACATTCATAACAAATTGTTGCGTACATAATTTTCGCATCGAGAAGCTAAGCTGCTGGCCGGCCGAGCAAAGAAGGAGGCCGGATAGTTGGACATATGGCGTATTTGTGAAATATTATGGACATCTATCTAAAAACTAATTGCTAATGAGAGGAGTAGTCCGCCTATTTTATAAAGACTAAGAGATATATATCCTCATTTTATCAATGTGAGATTCTAACAATACTCAGATTTTGATGAGGTTAGTAACCATTTGCTTTTACCAGCTTTTATTTTAATAATGTGCCTGATAAACTAAATTCTTTTTATTTTTTTATTTTTGTCATAATTTGACAAAGAAGATGAAACTTATAAATTAAGCTGCTTTATGTGTTGGTTTTGAAGATGGGTCCTTTTGTATTTATTTTAATTTTAAATTTGTGTGGCAGCTGAGGTCATTTCCGTACTGCTTTATTTTTTTTACTTTTGGGATAACAGGGATGGCTGCCCACGTCCAAAGGCTTTTGGAATAATTGAATGGCCATTTTCATTTCTTCTCCTTTACTAAAAAAAATTACCTAATTAATAATTTTTTTTTTTAGAATTTACTATCAGCGGCACATCCTAACACATCCTACATTTGATATTATATTTATACCATAATTTTTAAAATAATTTATTTATAGGAGATTAGTTACTATCACTCGTTGAATTCTACTAGCAATAGAACTTATGGTAGAAAATTCAAACAATAAGTCTATCATTAATTGAACTCTATCATTAATAAAAATTAATTTAAATTTTCTGCTATAAATAAATTTAGTTTTGATTTTGTGCTATATGAAAATATTTTATCTTTTTGCTGCAGAATTCAAAAAAAAAAAAAAAAAACCTAATTAATTTCGAAACAATTCTAAGCTTGAATACCCAGCGTACAATCATCATCCATTCGCTTTCTCTTCTCTAATTATGGCTTCCAGACAATTCTCCCTTTCCTTCCTTTTCTTTTACTTTGCCCTTTTTATGTAAATAAAATACTGTTTTCTTTATCCCATTCTAATTCAGACTTGAAAATACAATATTAAAAAACGATATCGTGCATTGTGTGTGTGCTTAATTATCTCCTATAAAGTTTGTAGCAAAAATAATAATAAAAACATTCATTTTATCCATTTCTCAAAAAATAGAATCCCTTGGAAATATTTTATTGAATTTAACATTATTTGAAATTCAAACCCATAATCAATCGATCGCTACTATGTGATATATGATGTAGAACATTACCGGCAAATAGCAAATAATAGAGAATAGATGCTAATTAATATTGCATTAAAATATAACATTGAATTTCAGATTTCTTTTAATATGGTTATTGACACCGATTTTAGTCATTTATCTTTCAATAAAAATTAAAATCCGTCCCCGTGAGATATTAGATTTTGTTAACTTTTCTTTTTAAAATCTCTTTAGTAATTTTCTCTTAAAAAAAGGTTTAGATTTATGTTTATAGTATATTTTTCTTCAATTAAAATAATTTTGTATTTAACTAATTTTGATTAGTTTGAAATTCGTTTGAGTACAACAAATATAAAAATGAAGAAATGTGAGTAGAAATCAATAAGTAGTAAGTTAATTTGAGATAAATAAATGAAAAATTTATTTGTACATTAACTGGGGATATATTAAAGAAAAATTATACTATTTAGACCATTTTGAAACAATATTTGCACATTTAGGCTTATAACTTTTTTTTTGCAATTTTAATTTTTTATTTAAAATTTTCGAATTTCCAATTTTTCAAATCTCATTTGTACCCTTTACTGCATTAATGGCCGTAATTTGAAATTCAAAATTGAAATAAATATGATATTTTTCCAATTTATTGCAATCACAAAATTTCCTTTTTCTTTTCATTCCTTAACGATTGGTAATTAATCTTGTAAATTTCATTTAATTTTTCATTTTTTTTTCTCATTTATCAAACAAAATTTCATCTCCTTTTGCCGACATTTCTTCTCCATTTCCAGAATGTTTTCTCCATTTTTGGTCGACCTCAGTTCCACTCGGTTTTCGTTTAGCCCATTCCGGTGACCGTACGGTATATTCTGCCTGCGTAGCTTTTTTTTAAGTTTTTTACCCCTGTCAAACAGTATTTATAGTTCGTCCCACTAATTTTTAAGCTTTTTGCCCCTATATTTTACAGAAAATTCATAAGCATTCTATTGTTCTGTTTCACACCTTCATTTCCCCATATGTCACAGACTATACAGTATGGTATGTTTTATTCTCTATCTGATTTCCTTTCTTTTGATTCTACAATATTCATGTTAGAATCCATATCATTTTACTGATTTTTCGTACATTT
>JBBMEF010076317.1:0-10133 GCA_037832685.1 Sicyos baderoa | reverse complement strand
TATATATAAAATGTCAATAAATTAATTAATTCTCATGTTATAATTTTTTTTTTTATTTTTTTTTGAAGGATATGTTGATAAACTTTGAAGGACGGTTTGTTTGGCATATTTAAGTATAATTTAATTTTATGAGTTATATTGAGAAATTGTATTGATGGGTTAAAAATTGAAAGTTATGGTTAAAAACTTATTTATATGTAATTTTTGTGGAGATGAGTTAGAGTCACAATCTTAATTGGATGTAGATTTAAAATGAGTAGTTCTTTTTAATAATTAAAAAAAAATTATTTTAATTAATTTAAAATGAATGATTAAAAAAGAATAGTTAGAATTAAGAAAATTTGTTGTGTATACCAACTTTATGACCATCTATTAAAATTATAGCACATTTTATTAAAAACTCATTTATACCAAAATTCGGTGTGATTGAACTCAATCGAACTCAATCAATAACTTGTGATTGAATTCAATCAGTTTGTTACGGGATTGAGCTCAACTGATTGAGTTAAATCAATAACTAGTGATTGAACTCAATCATACTTAATCACTTGATTACTTTCAATTTTTTGGTATATGTGCAATTATTTTCAATGTTGTGTTATAGATGTAATTTTTTAGCCAATTTTTATTATACATGAAAAATCTCCTAAAATTAATTGGATAATTTAAATAAATGATTTTAAACGAAAGTTAGAGTAAAAAACTCGTTTGGATTTAAATTTTGAAACTTTGATGAAATTTACAATGAATTGCGTAAATACATAAAAAAAAAAGCACACCTGGTATAAAGTTGGAAATGTATTTCTTTCTCTTTTTTTTGAATTACATTATTATTTATTGTCTTTGCTATTTTTTCACTTTCTGGAAATTAGAGTGGGCCTGAAGAATCCACGATACCTTCTTTCTTTCTTTTTTCTTCTTTTTTTTTTCTTTGTTTTAATTTCCTTGAATGACTCGTTATTGTATAAAAAGTTATTTAAACATTATAAATACTGTACACCTTACTCACATCATAAAAAACAAATAAAAATGTTAATTTATGACATGTTTATGTTTCAAAAAATACAAAATTATAACATGCTTAATGAAATCTATAATGGCTCCAACAACATCATGTATAATCCATTATAAAAAGCGGTTATAATTTCAATTTTTCCAATTCAATTCAAGTAGATTTAAAAAAAAAAAATGAAAATTTATAATGAAAAAAAAAAGCAACATTATCGATAACGTTTAGGTATCAAAGTGAATTTCGAATGAGTTGATGGCGTTATTTTGAGTAGTGTTAATACATTTCAACTGCACGATCATAAATTCGAGTCGGAAGATGGTTGATCCCTCCCTTTATATATGTACTAAAAAAAAGTAACAAAGTGAATAGTAGAATAAATATTAAAAAAAGTTATTACTATTTATTTTAACATGAACAAAAAAAAAAACCTTAGTTTCATTAGTACAAAAAAAACTATGATCACTTTATTTTGTTTAGTATAAATTGAGGGACAAAACCTAGATAAATGGCATCTCAAATAATATGAGAGTTAAATACCAATTTTTTTGTTTGAAACAATTTAAATATAGCTTAAGGCAACATATTAATAGATACATATAAAAAGATTACAAATTTAGTTTCTATTATTGAAAAAAATTAAATTTTAGTTTATATAATTCTAAAAATTGAAATTTAGTCCAAATGCTTTTAAAATTAGATTTTAATATTTACCGTGAGATAAAGTCTACAAAATTAACTTATGATAGTATAAATTAAGTGATTGAAAATAATTTTAAGCTTTTTAATTCATCAACAATTGTCGGTGAAGAATTTTAAAATTTTCACTTCTTGGTTATGAACTTACAATTATATCTCTTGAACTATTAATTTTATCGTCAATTTTTTAAATTTTGATCAAATCAAAAGGAAAAAAAAAATCAAAATTATATGAATTTGTTATATCTCTCAAATATATTGAAATGGACTTATGAAAAATGTTCAGAAAGTGGCATCAAGTCAAGACTGGATTCTTCCGCCACTATTAACGAAGGAAGACCAAAGACCAAGTTTGACTTTATAAACCATTTTCAAAATAAGAGCAAGAAAGGGCATTTACGCCTTTTCACAAAAAGTCGATTTAAAAGTGTTTTCTTCTCTTTGCGAAACCCTAAACCCTTCTTGGCGAAATACATAATAATAATTACTTCATAAAAAAAATCATCATAATAATAATTAAAAGAAAGTTGGTTATGTATACCAATTTTATGATCCTCTATTAGAAGTATAGCATATTTTTATCAAAAAATTGTTTATACCAAAATTTTGAATGATTGAACTTAATCAGTTTGTTATGGCCTCGTTTGATAACCATTTGGTTTCTTGTTTTTTGTTTTTCAAATTTAAGCATATTTTCTCTCAAAATTCCTACAATGTGCTCCATCATCTCCACCATTTATCCATATTTCTTTAAGAAAATAGGGGAAGTCCAACCAACTTTTAAAAACAAAAAAAAGTAGCTTCCCAAAGTTTGTTTTTGTTTTTAAAAGTTGGTTAGTATTCTCCTACTTTCTTTAAGAGAGATGGATAAATGGTGGAGAGGATGAAACACATTGTAGGAATTTTGAGAGAAAATAAGCTTAAATTTGAAAAACTAAAAACAAGAAACCAAATGGTTATCAAACGGGGCCTAAGTGATTGAGTTCAATTAGTAATTATTAATTGAGCTCAATCACCAAAAATTTTGGTATATGTGTAATTATTTTCAATTTTATACTATAGATACAGATGCAATTTTTTAACTCGTTTTTTTTTATACATGAAAAATCCCCAAATAAAAACGTGTAAATAAAAACAGATGTAAAAAAGGGTAGTTTGGTAATTTGGAGGACTGTTTCCTTCGCCGTTAAAGTTGGCGGAAAATTGTCGACGTGAAAGGGCGCGAAGGGGGGAGGGGCGGTGGCAAAATGTGGGCCACAATTTAAGGGCCGGGCCCACTAAACTGTCCGAAACCATTGTGGGGCGAAATGACGGAAATGCTGAGGAAAAATAACTTTATTTCCAGATTCGAGGGGTCGAAGCGTCATTCTGTCGCATTGGAATTTTATGAAATTACAAATGCGATTGTTTAATTTTATTTTTGGAGAAAAGTGAAAAATCGTCGCCGTCAGAGGGGTATCAGAGAAATTTTAGATTTTTGGCAGAGAGCAGGCGCCATGTCACGTGCTTGCCCTCAGGGTGAACCAATCACTAAAACCGGCTCTCCAAAACCGGTTCTATAATTATATCGCCCTTTATTTACTTATTTATTATTTCTCCCGTTAAAAAACTAAATAAAATTTCATTTTATAAAACTTTTTAGTTATCCATTTTAATTTAATTATTTTTTAGAAATCATTTATTCATACTAGAATTTTGTGCATATTTAACCTGTTTCAACTTTGTCTTTAACCTCTCTTTTGAATAAAATCTTATATTTGTATTGTACATATATTAATCGAACGCATCAAATTTATGGACTTTTTCGTCATTTTACAAAGTAGGTCAAATTTTATATTACATGAGTTTCTTCAAAATAGTTGTTATTTCTTTGAAAGTATATAATCAAATTTAATGAAATAATAATAAAAAAATTCATTAAAAAAATCAAAATGTAAACATGCTACCACACTTAAGATTGATTACTTCAAAAAAAAAAAAAGAGCTTAAGATTGATTAGCTTTTTATTTGTTTTTGATGTAAAATGGTAGAAATAACATCAAATTAAAAATAAAAAATATATATTTCTTAGATATAAGTATTTGTACTTAATTTATAAATATTGAAGTTCAAAACTAAAATATCACAATTTCTAGGTATGAAGTTGAAAATATCCGTTTAAGCTAAAATGTATTTCTTACAAATTTCAATTTTTTGTTGTTGATGAAATACAAACTTCAATTTTAAATTTTAATCTGAGAAACCAAAAATGTAGTTTGATATAACGTCATCATATTTGTTTGTGTTGACTTTATTGCCCAATCGGCCAATGAGTGTTTAAATTTTGTGTGACTACATCCACTTATATTAATGTCGCTTTAATTTACATTTAATTTCTATATAATCTAAATGTTTATAGTTTTAACTTTGGATCATTATTTCTATATTTTTTTACCAAAAAAGGAATCTATTTTTTAATTCATGAAAACTATAAATCATATAAAAAGATTTGATTACTAAAGTTAACGAATTTATGATATAGTATTGAATTGGATTTTCACCAAATAATAAAAATATTTAATTACAAATCATTTCGATACTTATATTGTCTTTGATCTTCCTATTTTGAAGTTTTACTTCTTATTTTTTTGAGTACATTTTATATACTTTATAAATATATGCCTTAGTAATTTTAGAATATCTATCTATATAAATAAATAAATATATATATATATATATATATTTTTATCTCTCTCGTAAGTATCAATGTCTTCTTATTTATAAAATTAATAGAAATTGAAGATTAAACTCGTCACTGTATTTATAAAATCTAAAAAATATGTTTTAAGTTTATGTACTAAAAATGAGTCTATTTTAGCATGTATTATTTATTTTTTGGGTCAAATATCATTTTGGCAATGAAAAAATTCATATTCGTTCATATATTTTTAAATGTTTGACTAATTTAATCTATACATTTTTAATGAATTTTTAAATTAAGTATAATATAGCTCATTTTGAGTATAAATTGTTATGATTTTATTGGATTTGTTTTTTTGTTATCACCCGAACAAAAACCTCGTATCAATAGAAGTTGTGTTGTCAGACTCATTTCAATCCAAATATTTTACCCTTTATTTTTTATGTGGTATAATTAGTTGAACTATCATGAGTATATTAATAAATATAGTATTATACTATTCATATCTTATAACAATTAGCATGTTTTATATTAAATAGAACATATACAAAATTGAAAGATCAACAAATTAGTCGATGAATACTTGCGTATAGACACTATAAGTCCGTTTGTTTAGATGCTCATTCATGTATAGTGTGTTTTGCCAAATTGACCATTTATATAATATAATAGGTCACCTGATCGTTTCATAAATAGAATTAATAGTTAGAGAGGACTTTAAGAAAAAAAATGAACGTTAAAATCGAAAGGTCAATGGCGCAGTAAACTATAGCTCAACAAGTGAATACTAAATAGGGTTATTCAATAAACTTATCAGTTCACTTGGACTAAATTAATAAAGTTTTCATTTTAAAGCATGAGAATGAGATTAACATAAAATTTACATCATAAACTTATTAGTTAACTTGGACTATAGCTCAACAAGTGAAGACCAAATAGGTCGGGGGCGTGATTGGTTATCTGGTTCGGTGTTAATTCATTTCCACTGCACGATTACGGGTTAATACCAAACCAGATTATGAAAAAAAAACATTATCTTTTTGTAGTATAAGAATCGGAGAAGGCGATTACAAATGCAGATTCCAAAAATCAAACCGGTAATCATAAAAATTGATTAATACTAAACATGTTTGATAACCAATTGGGCCAACAACTTAAAAAAAAAAAAAAAAAAAAAAAAAAAAAAAAAAAAAAACAGTTCACACCCACGAGAATATGTTCTTTCATTTTACTTTTTTCAACTGCTTTATTTTCCGCTTTTGTTTTTGTTTGGTTGCATAAAAACATTGGCCAACTACATTATACTATGATATAGTAAATGTCAAAATTTACTTCTTAACCTTGTTTAAATGTCAAAATTTGCATCGATTCATTCAAAAATAAAAAATAACAATATGATTCACGGTTAAAAATACTTAAAACAGAAAAATTCAACCTTTTGCACTAAATTGTATATAAATTGAAGACGTTAATTGTTTAAATAGACAATATGACTTTAAATATGTATATTTAGCTTCTACATTTACCCTACTAGTATCACATAGGTTGATAACAAATTATAATAATAACAATAATTCAATTAACATAAACGTGTATTTATTATCAAAATGTCACATTTTCGATTCTCTTCACCGCTAATTATTGTTGTTAAACTAAATAAAAATCAAATAGATTGATTAAAATTTGAACTTCTAATATTTTGATCGAGTAAATTTTGTTAAAGTACATATAAATATAATTATGTTTAATTGCACTCAAATGAGATTTTAAAATGTCAAGATGACTACTAATATATTAACAAGTACTAGATATTTCATCTTTAACTATCAAATGTATTAGCAACTAATAAATTTGTAATCCCACAAGAGATAAAAAGGTGTTTGGATTAGATTTTAGATGAAAAGTTAGTTTAAAAAGCTATATTGAGTAGCTATAAATTGAGGAGTTGCAACAAAAAAAAAAATCTCATCTAAATGTAATTTTTTTATTTGTTACCATATATATTGTTTAAGAGTTAAAAATGAGTTATTTTGAATAATTAGAAATTATTTATTAAAAAATAATAATTTGTTTGAAAAATAAATATGAAAGGTTTTAATAGCTTGTGAATGTGATCCTTTAAGTAATTATTAAATACTAATTTATAAATTTCGTAAATTCAGCAAACAAACACCCATTATATGAAAAAATGATATTAAAACAATGATTTTTAAAAATATAATTAATATGAGAAAGATAAAATAATTAAGAGGCGAGGGTAAAATGGTCAAAGTGGGGATTAATTTGAGCCCACGAAAACTCTCAAGCAATGGCTAGTAAATCAGGGAAATCGAGAGTGGGACCCAAGAAAGGGACAGATTGAACCTCCCCCACTAACAACAAAAACAAGACATAAAAAAAAAAGTGAAGATAATTTTTGTTAAAATTATAATTTTGGTTGAAACAAAAGTTGAAAGAAAAACAAATTAGTATATTTTAAATATTACGATTAATTGGTATGATTTTATAAAAACCTTTTTTTTTTTTCGTATTCTTAGACAAATTGTGCTCGTGACATTTAACCATATGTGTATGCGATTATGTAGAGCTCGTTTGATAATCATTTCGTTTTTTGTTTCTAGTTTTTGATTTTGATTTTTGATTTTTTGTTTTGGAAAAAAAAAACGGTATATATTTGATAACTCATTTCAATTTTCTGTTTTTAAAAATTAAAAACAAAAAAATATGTTTGATAACTGTTTTTTTGTTTTCAGATTTTACATTTCATTTGTTTTTTTTTTTAATTTTTTACTATTTATGCTTGATTCTTTGGAATTTTTTTAAAAACAAAAACAAAATATTGTTTTTAAAAGCTAATTTTTTTAGTTTTTATAATTTTTTTAATATTTTAAAAATGTTTTTAGATTTCAAAAACAAAATCTAAAATTGGTTATCAAACAAACATGTTTTTAAAATATTAAAAATAAAAAACATAAAATAAAAAACGAAATGGTTATCAAACGGGCCGTAGTATTTTGTTTACCATCTAAATTGAGCAAATAATTAAATAAAAAAATTGGTTAAAAGTTAAATATTTAATACATGTTTATGGAAACTCCAATGTAATTCATTCAACTATTAATTTATACCATCAAAACAATACTCCACATATATAAAAGTTAGGTTATGTTTTGGTGTCACATTATAAAATTACCAATACTTACTAATAACAAGAACTATTGGTATATTTTATTTAATCATATATATTAAAAACATACATTTTAAAATTATATGAACTTTTTTTATTTGAATTTAGTAACATATTTGAGAGGTGAACTTAAACCCAAAAGTAATTAGTTCTTTAAACATATTATACTCTCCATGACAAAACTATAAAAATTAGTATTTAATTTTCTATATGGAGACAAAAATGTAGTATTTTATTTTAATTTTAAAAACTGATCATTATTTTCTCTAAAAATCTGACTTTGCCTTTTTTTTTTCCTTTTTTTTTTCACACTTCTCTCGGTGGACGCTCTCCTTCCTCCTTATGTCTTCTTAACGCGCCAACTTGTTTGTTTGTACACCACGAACCAATTGCCTCCGGCCACGTGTCACGAATCTATTTGCTTATAAAGTATGTGAATCTTGAACGAACGACGCCGTTGATCCTCTGTTCTTTTTATAGCTGAACTCGGCTATACCCCTTTAATTGCATCATTCAGAATTAATTAATTAATTATAATAGTAATTATTAATACAATATTATTATTAGTAGTGTTGCTATTTTTTTATATTTTAAATGACTATATTTATAATTATTTTTTTAATATAAATTTGACTAATTTTTAAGCTTTCTTTTTTCTTTTTAAGCTAGAAAAAGTCATTGTGTAAAACCGAGAAGAAAAGTATTATTAAAACCGAAACAATATTATTAAATGGGATTTTCTAAGAAGTTTCAATTCAAAATTAATTGGTAAAGAGAAAAATAACATTTTTTATATCATATTAGAATAGTACGAGCTATATTTTTATCAAAATCAATTAGTAATGAGAGTAGGAGTTATATATTTTATAAATGTGAAATGTCTCATCACTTTTACCGTGTGAGATTCTCATTAGTATCTTTAAAGCCACGTTGAGTATATTTTTTTAATGACCAAGAAATCGAAGTTGTTTGCATGTAAACATTCATTTGGCTTCGTAATTGAACTCACAACATACCTTACGTCAAAAACAAATAAAAAGTTAATTACTGGCTTGAGACACCCATACTCATTCCAAGGATTTGATGAAGAAGCATGCAAAATATTATGAAATGACTCTCGTAAATTTTAAAACTCGAGACTTCAAAAGAAGCATATCTTGGAGACTTCAAGTCTCTACCGAGATATATTGAGTTGTGTCATAAGTTGTTCGAGTATGAATTATCGTGCTAAGTTGGTAGCTTGAGAAAAAATCACACCCCCATAGATTTAATTTTGAAGTTATTCTCACTCTTTGTCTCATGTGATTTAAATGAAGGTTATTATTGGAAGGAATAGGTCAAATAACGAAGTGGGTATCATTTGAATTTTGACCAATTGACTGACTCTCAATTCTATTTCTTTATGTGGAATTTTGTTTACCAAATTAACACCCACCCCTACGCTTATGCCGAATACCTATTCCACATTTTTAATTCACAATTCTCACACGCAATAACACAAAAAAGCTTCCATCTCATTATTATTATTATTTTTCATTTATTGTTATAAATTCTTTCACTTTTTCCTCCTTTACGTCAACGTTATTTATTTATTTTTTTTGTTTGGCAGCACGGGGAGGGGATGAACCATAGAGTATGGAATTTGGTAAATCCATAATTGAATTTGAAAATGAATATTCACGAATTATGTGGGTTTTTTAAAACCCCATTTATGGGTAATTACCTAAAAGAAGGATAAAGAAGCAACGTCAGCAGAGACAAACAAGAAATTGAGTGGTGGAAAAAGTCAAACATTTTCAGGTTTTATGGTAAAATTTTCCCTTTATCATCCATGGTATCCGATTCCACTCTAATCTAAAAAAGATTGTATATTATAAGACTCAATGCTAATCTCAAGAGATAAATAGGGATATTTGATTCATAACTAAAGTTTAATTAAGATACCGAGAGAACCAAAAAGTTTAGGCCCCGTTTGATAATCATTTTATTTTTTTTGTTTTTAATATTTTACAAACAGGTTCGTTTGATATTTTGTTTTTAAAATTCTAAAAAACATTTTTAAAATATTAAAAGAATTATAAAAACTAAAAAAAATAGCTTTTAAAAACAAGGTTTTGTTTTTATTTTTAAAAAAGTATCAAAGAATCAAGAATAAATAGTAAAAAACTAAAAAAAGCCGAATGAAATGTGAAATTTGAAAACAAAAAACAGTTATCAAACATGTTTTTTAGTTTTTAGATTTTAAAAACAAAAAACTGAAATGAGTTATCAAACATATACTGTTTTTATTTTTCAAAACAAAAACCAAAAACCAAAAATAAAAAACTAGAAACAAAAAATAAAAAACGAAATGGTTATCAAACGGGCCCTTAACTGTTTCGTTTATTGTTTTTTTAAAAAAAAAAAAATTAGAAACAAAAACAAACATGATAACCATTTCTTAGTTGTGGTTTTCTATTTCTTTTTTATTTATTTTTATTTTCATAAAAAATATAAAACTTTTATATATATATATATATATATATATATATATATATATATATATATATATAGATAGA
>JBBMEF010076307.1:0-10134 GCA_037832685.1 Sicyos baderoa | reverse complement strand
GTATGTTTGGTTGAATTAAATAGATCTATATTTGGATGTTAGTCAATAAAATGGAAATATGAATCATGTTTTTATTTTCTAAAATTAAGGGTTGTTCCTAAGAAGGTGGGGCTTTTTAATTAAAATTATTAATAAAAAACGAAGCTTTTGATGGGTATAATGGACATGAAACTTGTCTCTCTCTCCTGCCAAAATCAAATTAGACATAAATTTAAAGTAAAAAATAAAGTAGATAATATCTTAATTAATTTTAATTATTTAGATATTTAGTATGATTTCTCATAAATAAATGTGTAATACTTTGGAGAAGTGATATAGTCTGTTTGTTTTTTTTTTTCAATAATCAAGGGCACACAGTATCTAAAAGCCCAAAAATTTATGCAAATAGGTATGGGCTAACTATTTGGCAGTTAGGCTAGCCCAATATAGACTTTTTTTTTTTAGGGAAAACCTACCAAATATCTATTTTAGAGAAATATTAGAGAAATTGTCTAAATAAGAAAATAATTAAGAGTCATGCCCTTTGTTGGCTTTTAATGAAGAGAGATAAAATAATCATCCATAATTTGCCCTTCTCTTATTTTGACTTATTTAAAAATTAAATACAATATATATAACCCCCATTTGAGGAGAGTAGGTTAATTGCCAAAAAAAAAATTAAAAAAAAATAGATTAAAAGTTTGTTAAACCTAAAATCCCACACTTTTAGCCTTATTACTTGGTAAAGCTAAAATCCCACATTTTAATTTACATTTTCACAATTAATTTGTTTTCTGTTTACAGGATTGTGGGTTCAACTTTTCATTTATCAATTTTGCCTTCTACCAAATTTTTTTCTCTATCATTTTCTCACTACCACGAGTTTAAAGTTTAATGACAACTACATCAATTTCCGTTTTCTTTAATGGCACATGGAACGAGGGCGATATTTACACAAACAACACAAGGGGTGTGGTTGATATCATTTGCAACACGCCCCTATCCACCATAATATCCTCTATCGAGGAAAAATTGTCACTAGACGAGGACTCGAAAATCATCTCCATATCACTCTACAAAGAAGGCGCGCACAAACAATTTCTGAACACACTGAAGAATGACGGGGACGTTCAATGGATGTACAACGGAGGCACGGTGGAAGTTCGATGGAGGTACGGTGGAAGTTCGAAGGAGGCACAGTGGGAGTTTGATGGAGGTACGGTGGAAATTCGATGGAGGTACGGTGGAAGTTCGAAGGAGGCACAGTGAGAGTTCGATGGAGGTATGGTGGAAGTTCGAAGGTACTGTGGAGTTGCGACAGAGGCACGGTGGAAGTTCGATGGAGGTACGGTGGAAGTTCGAAGGAGGCACAGTGGGAGTTCGAAGGACGGAGTCGGTCAGAATCGCCGGGGGTTAGCTTCCTAGGTGGGGTTCTCGAATGACGGGGTGAGGGTTTCTAGGGTGACTCTTCGGCTCTCTGCGGTATACAAGCTCATTAATTGTTGCAACGGGAAAAACGAACGCGCGCGTCGCGTTGTACGTTTTCAGTAGGTTTCTCAGACAGTTAAGCGGTGGTACTCACTCGTACGTTGGAAGTACGCCTTCGGTATATGCTAAACGTTTTTAATTCAATTATTTTTAAAAAAAAAACCTAATTCATAATTGCATTTTTCGAATTTAAATGAAATATTTTCGTTTATTATTTAAAAATAGGAGTTTGTTTATTATTTTTTAAAAAATAACCTAATTCATAATTCATAATTTTATATTTTGATTTTCAATATCAGATTTTGGTTTATTATTTCAATTTAGGCAGTTGATAATATTTAGGGGGATTCTCTCTCAGGTTAGTTAAACAAAAATGTTTATTTGCAATTAATTAGAAAATAAAAAATCAATTTAGATGGGTATTTTGGTCTTTTGTATTTAAATGACTAATTAAATAAATTGAAGCTAGACATGCATTTAAATAGTTTTGTTTTTAGACATTTTCCTAATTAGTTTACAAAAAGTAGACATTTCCCTAGTTTGCCCTTTTTTTTATGGGTGGGTGTGAGATGACACATAACCATATGAGAAAACTAAGTAAATGTTTATTTCTCAAAAAAAATAAAAAATTAGGTAAATGTTTAATTTTAGAAACTATCTCAAGTGAATGTTTACGATTTTTTTGTATTTAAATGCATGTCTATTCTTTTATTTAAAAAATAAATTTTAAATAATTAAATATAAAATAGACAGATATACCCTTGAAATTTAAATTCATTTATTTTTTATGTATTATTCCAAAAATTGACTATTGTAACCATCATTCAAAATTAAAATATGAAAAAAATTCCTCAACTGAATCCAAACAAATTTGATACAAAAATCAAAGATTTCGTTCAAACAAAAACTTTAAATATGAAAAAAATTCCTCAACATAATCTTTACACGTATTCAAAAGAGAAAACAAAAAAAGTTAGAGAGCGAGAAATCGAGTCGAACATACATAACAACCTCCAAGTTCTTGAAGAACCATTCCCATGATGCATTGTTCTTGGAATCGACCACCGCAAAAGTTAGTGGAAATATGCGCCCATTACCATCAAACGTTGACGCAACAACTAATGTACCTGCGAACTTATTTTTTAATGATGCAGGGTCAACGCTAATGACCAGGAGACAATGATCTCGCCCTTTTATGGACGATGCGATATGCTCATGAAAAAGTATCTAAAATGGTCATCATCATCGACGTCATGTGCAGTGTAGTTACCTGCATAACATGCAAATGGGTTATCATGTGATTGTACGTACTTGTACACAACGTAATAACTGAATAACAAGAAATGGAGTCGGATATTATACCTGTGTTCTTTTCAATTAAGTTGGCAGCAAATTTTGATAAGAATGCGTCACTAGTAGAAATTGTGACAACGGTCACCGGCTAGGAATTTTTTAAAAAAAAACACGGAGGCATTTATGACCGGCATGAAGAAAGGTGACCGACATACCTTTTGCCAGTCACAAATATACATTGGTGACTGGCTTAACTATGACCGGCAGTCTGTCATAATAGACCAACAGTCCTTGAAGGTCTATTATGACCGACAACCGATCATAAAAGACTATCCTCAATTATGACCGACAGCCAGTCATAGATGAGAAACGGTCATAAAATGTCATCTATGACCGGCGGCCGGTCATAATAGACCTTCCTCAATTATGACCGGCGGCCGGTCATAGATGAAAAACTCATCAATGACCGGCTGCCGGTCATAATTGAGCGATTAAAATTAACGTTTTCATTTTCCCTCCCTCATTTCACGCGATTTTTCCCGAACCCTAAACTCCAACCTCTCTGACCTCCGACCTCCGACCACCGCGACCTCCGACCTCGCAGACCACTGGCATTTCCTACTCCCTCCGACCACTGCGACTCCGGTCACCGTCGTTCTTCCTCCTCCATTTGCTTTGACTTCCGACTCCGACTCCGACCACACAGGTTCGATTTTAAATTTCAAATTTAGTTCGATTTCAAGTTTATGTTCTGCTTGAACTAGTGTATTTTGAGTATGGATGTGGTTTTTGGCTTAGATGTGGTGTATTTTTTGTGTTACTGAAACTATTTGTTATGCTTTTGGATATGGCGACGATTTGTTGTTGTTGTTGTTGTTTCTGAGCAAGTTAGGTTTTGTGCTAATTTTGAATCCATCTATGAGTATGAAGTGTGTTATGAATCTAGTAGAGTTAATTATTAAACTAAATAATTATCTATGGGTGGACAGCTCCAATTTCCCCCTCACATATACATAATGAACTCTCTGGTATAAATTTAACATCACACCCATTTTCAAAATGAAAATAACTAAAGAGAGACATGAGGAAAAACTTATTAGTTCATCCCACATGCAATAATATGCCAAGTTTCAAACTTTTCTCTCTCTCTTTGATATTAAGAGGACAAGTCAATCTGTTTTTGAATGATTAAATCAAAGATGCATGAAAAGGGGACTGGGAACCCCACTTTTGTTTATGTTCATAAATTTCTTCCCAAGTAAGGGATGGGAGTGCCCCCACATCTTAGGTCACTTGTGCCCTTAAATCCTTGAGTTGAAGGGTCACTGATTAGTCCTTATTGGAAAAGTGGCTTTCCCCACTTTGCAGAGATATTCCATGTGGGGGTTTGGTGTAACAGCCCGACTTTTCTCTCCGTGTAATTAGGTGCGTATTTACCTATTCCGAGACTCCCGGAAGATTCATTTATTTTATTTGATTTAGTTTTACCCCAAAAAAGAATTTTAGAAGCCTTAATTTGAGGAAAATAAATGTAATTTGGGTAAATCTTGAGATTTAATTGATTAATTATACCCTAAGGGCATTTTGGTAATTATGCACAGCTGGATTTTGCCCTATTTAAGTCTCTTCTTCTTCACAAATGCAGCCCTAGCCACCTCTTATTCAGAAATTCAATTGTGCTCTCAAATCTCTCTCAAATTCTCTCCAAACCCTAAGATTTCATTCTTGTTCTTCTCGATTGGTGTGCCCCGAGATGTCCGAATCACCATCTATCATTCAAGTGTTGAAGGAATTGCTTTTGTCTCAAAAATCGTGAATTTGATCGGCCAGAATCGCATCGAAATTCGTTCTACATTGGAAAAAGTGAGATTTAGGGTTTCTGCTTTGAAAACGTTTATTAGAAAAACGTTTTTATTATTGAAAAAACGTTTTTAATAAAGAAAATTCGATTTTCAGTTGCTGGAAACGTTTTCTGAGAAAACGCCACCGAACCAGACGTCGAACTGCACTCCAAAGCAACAGAGGCCGCACGATCGTGTCCCGAGCCAGCGCGCGCCTTTGGATCTTGCGAAGCGAGCTCCAGGCCTCAGCTCCGTGTCACAAACCTTAGTAGTGCGTCCGAGCCTCAGTCGCGTGTCTCGAGCCTCTACAACGTGTTTCGAACCTACGCGCGCGCCACTCCGAGCCTCCGAAAGCATCCCGAGCCTTGCACGCGTCAGCCAAAGCTTTTCCGAACCCGCTGCCGCCTTTGACCACCGTTGACCCACGCGCCGCCGTCGCCGATACTGTTGACCACCGTTGACCGCCGCCGCCGAATTTTCCATTATGTCACTTTCTAGTATTTTCGATGTTCTGAGTTCATTTTTGGCAGTCTTAGGTGCTAATTCCGACTCGTTTGTGAGTTATAGGCCCGAGAACTCAGGAAAGACTTTTATGAGCTGTTCGAAAGGGATTTTTAGTTAAAATCTTTGGATATCGGCCAAGGTGAGGGTTCATATCGCTGACTTGTGATTTTGTGGTTGTCATATGCATGTTTAGGATAGAAGAATTACCTCTTGATATTTTGAATCGAGTTATTCTAAGCATGCTTTACTGATAATATGTGATGTGGTGAATTGTTGACTTTGTTTGCCAAACAAGCATGTGTATAATTTGTGATAGCTAATTACGAAATGAGCATGTTATTCTCTGTTTATAGTAATGAGCACGTAATTATTTATCTCTGACTGTTGTTAGAATCCCAAAGGGGATCATTTGCAACCCAATGGGGTTCGTCTTAGTGTTCCAAAGGGAACTTGTTTGTTTATAGCACGTGCCGGTATCCTGGACAGATGTGGCCTAGGTACGGGTAGCGGATTGAGGTATCCCGACGATGTCCGGACCGGTCGGCGAGAGTTCTCCCGACGATGTCCTAAGAGCCTTATCACGGTTTTGGGGATGCGTGGGCGATATCCCACCATGATCGGTAGTTGTACAGCCGGTTCATTGCGAGAGCGTAAGTACTGAGGACCATCAGCTTACCTGCTCGCCGAGGAAATCCTCCCTGATATAGGATTTCCAGCTTGCCCAAGTGAGTCAAGGGACTCTAGAGGGTATTTTGGTCTAAGATTCCAACTTAGACAGCTCATTAGAGCCTGGGTTCTCTGGACCCCTTCTCTGTATCTGATTTTAATTCCTTGTTCTAGATCATGCTTAAAGATCTCAAGTTAGGGATCCTCACTGAGTTTAATAACTCATCCCCCTTCTTTCTGTGGGTTTCCACAGGTACGCACGGGCTTTACCAGGATGGATGATCGAGTTGAAAGACCATGGGCTTGCTGCATATTTGAATTTTTACTTTCAACTTTATCGTCTTATTTTTTTGTTTGTTTGTCTCCTTCTGCATGAACTCGGTTAGGGCATGTTATGTTTTATTGTCTTTATTTGTTTTCTAAGGGATTTCTACCATTTAAACTCGGGTACCCTAATTTCTATCTAGTTTTTATTTAATACATTTATCTGTGGGATTTTGAATAAATGATGTTATTTCGTGCCCTTTCATATTTCTTTATTTCAAGTATTTAAAGCATGCATTAGGGTAAGGGCCTAGGATGGGACCCTATTTGGGTCGGGTCCTTACAGTTGGTATAAAAGCTCAGAGTCATAGATTCTGTAGACTAGCTTACTATGTAGGTTGTTTGAGTCCCATGGTTTTCAACTACCGATCTCCATCAGGTAACTTTTAAGAGTTCATAATTATTAAAAAGAATGTTGAGCTAGAACCTTGTGTTGAATTTTGTGTTTGTCATTCTAGATTATTGTGTTGAGAGGTTAGACCAATAGGGACTAAGAGATTTATGATTCTCTTGCAGACTCGAGATATGTCTGACAGAGTAACTAGGAGCACAGCTGGAGGTAGAGGGCGAGGGCGAAGAGCACCAATTCCTGAGGTGCAACACCCTATTGGGACACCCCCCAGCTGAGGGGGAATCGAGTGGAGCAGTGCCATCCGTTGCGCCCACAGTGCTAGGAGCTCCAGGATTGACCCTAGAGGTTTTGGCAGCTATCCAATTTGTAGTATTGAATATGTACCAAGCAAATGTGCAGAGTTCGGGTTCTTTTATTTTGGCAGCTCCAAATCCTACCAATGCCACTAAACTCTCAAACTACGGTTCGAGTCCCAACGAAGAACAAAACAACTTCTATTTTTCTCCAATTTAAATACAAGCACCAAACCACAACCTTAATTCAGTTTAAACTTAAATCCCGAACAACTCAACAACTTTCAATTTAACGATGAGAGACCTGCCAAGCGCCAAGAACAAACATTTTAAAATCCAAGAAACCAAGAATAAATAATTCTCAATTAATCTGAACTCGATCCAAAGGCTAATTAACGGAATTAACGGCCAAACCAATCCTGAAACGACATTCTAAAATTTCGGGCCATTATAGTCGCATTTTGACCTAGCAGTGTGTCTGGGTTGTACATATCTGTACGCATAGTTGTAATTTAAGCTATGACGCAACAGTCGGTATACAACTCGTTGCCAAAGCCATTGAGCATCCACCGAACATCAATATCTTTAATTAGATCTATAACCTTACTTTTGGCAGACCCCAATGTATAAATGCATAGACTTGAAATTTTGGAACCCTCATTGAGTTTGATTCGCACACCGATGGATGAAAAAAGTTGAGGTATCGTGCACTCATAGACCACATCAAGAGACACCATGCTGTAATTTTAGTACACATTACTCGAGTCCCAATGCTCATTGAATGCAATGATAATATGATTTTTTTTCATTGACGACGAGTTTTGGATCATGTGAAATGGAGAAAAAAGAGGAAGAAGAAGAAGAAGTGACCACCTCAAAATTGTGAACAACAGAGAGAAAAAATAAAAATAAAATAATAAAAAAAGCGCCCAATATTGAATCATACGATCAAATGTGATGAAATACCTTGGTTTTTAAACATGATAGTTGATTATTCCTAAACCAATGGGATAATTAGTTGGCCAAAATTATTAGTATTTTTTAAAAAAATCGTTTTACAAACAACTGGAATTATTTTCCCTTTGATTCATGGGATGAGAAGATGGGTCAACCAAGTGAATTTATATTTTTTTAATTTTTTTCTTTAATTTTTCACGAAAAATGTGATAGGGGTAGTATAGTGAAGATTAATTTATCTTACCCCATGAATTTTAGTTTAGACATGCATTTAAACACAAAAAAAGTGTAGACAACCTCTTGAGATAGTTCCTAATTTTAGACATCTAGTATCATTTTCCTAACAATATAGGTAATAAATGTCTATTTTTGGTAAACATTTTAAGTAAATGTCTACTCTTTTTTTTTTTAATTAAAGTTTATGTCTATTTTTTTTTTTGAATTAAATTTATTAATTGCAAAAAATATATTTTACCTTTGTAATCCTACTTTTATTTTTATTAATTATTAAAATTAATAACAATACTCTAACGACCTATCTAACAAACTCTTTCCTAAAAAAATCTAACAAACTCTAAGATTTTGTGACAATTTGAAATTAATTTTTTTTGATAAAAAAGTTGAATTAAACTTAGAGTTAAAATATAATATTCTCTTGACATCAAAAATATAATATTAAGTAAAAACATATATTCAATTAAAAAGTTGTAGAAGAATATGTACGTGTTCTTATGTATGTATATGTATGTGAGTTCAAACAAGCTATTGGAATTTGTTGGTGTATGTATATAAAATATTGAAATAATAAGTAGGAGTACACCTTTAAACATTTGCCTTTAAACATTTGCCTTGACGATGCTATGCTTACATTAAAGGTCATACATAGTACGTATATATTTAATGACGATATCGGGTTTTGTGTCGTTCCTACGCCATGGAATAACTAATAAAACAGGAGGTACTGCATATGTACACAAACGACTAATTGAAAATTTAAATGAATGGATTAATTGATAGTTGTTTGTTCCTTGATTTAAGGATGGAGGGTTAGTTTTTTTTTTTTTTTTTAAATAATTTGAAAAATTAATGGGGTTTTTTCATGTATAATAAATTAGGCTAAAAAATTGCATCTATAGCAAAAAATTGAAAATAATTGCGCACACCAAAAACGGAAAATTGACTATTTGAAAAAAGACCAAAAAGCCCAATTTCAATTCAATAACTTCTTATTTTATTTTAATTACCTGTAGCTGCTTGAAAGTAATCAAATGATTGGGTTCAATCACTGTTAATTGATTGATTCAATCGAATAAAGATGATGAAGCTCAATTACTTAACAACTGATTAAATACAATCAAATATTGCTGATTGAATTTAATCACTCGGAATTTTTAAAAAAAAATTAAGGAGAAATTGGTATAAACCAATTTTTAATAAAAATGTGTTATAATTCTAATAAGGGTGCTAAAGTTGGTATACAGTACAAATTCTCAAAATTAAAATTAAATAGGGTAATTTGATAATGAAAATAGTATATCATTTTAGTTTTTTTAAAAAATTAAAGTAAAAATTATTGGAGACATATACCCAATAAATTTAGAAAATCTTAGACATTTATTCACATTTCTCAATTAACTACGGGTGTATGAATTAGTGTGAAAAAGTAATTGTTGATATTTAACTTTTTTTTTTTGAAATCAATGGTTGATAATTAACTATTGAGAATTAATGTTAGTATTATTGAAATAATTAACTACGTATTTAAGAATTATCATGGTTGAATAATAAATTTGATGTGGAGTAGTGGTTATTTATCCCACTTTTTCTAATAAAAAGAAAAAAGAAGAAAAAAAAGTAACTTTTTCCAGAAAAACTGTTGCTAAAATGATTCTTTCGCTTTTAAAGAAAATTATGTGATATAACAGGCATAGCCAAATTTATTAAATTAAGCGTGAATAAAAAATTTAGTTTGTCCAACTTGAACATGGTTCAACTAATAAAATAATTTGATATTTGATTTGTTTTTTTTATTTTTAAAAATTGCACATTAAATTTTTTGTATCTTTGTGTACTAATTACAATTCTATTAGAAATGATTTTAAAAAAAAATCAATTCTATTAGAAATTATTAATAAATAAGACACTTGTACTATTTACAACAACAGTTGTATGTATCTGTTTAAGAAAAACAATAATTGAATATTATTATGTTGCTTCAAACCGACTAAAAATGTCTTTTCAAGTATTGAGTAATGTATAGAAATAGATTGAATTACATTTAATCCTATATGGTATGATTGTTTGCATCGAATAGAGCAGGGTCGCAACTAAAAGAGATTTGAGAATAACAATAATGATGAAGAGGAAGAAGAGATAGAACGACACGATGATTTTACGTGGAAAACCCCTAAACAAATTAGGGTAAAAACCACGGGAA
>JBBMEF010076297.1:0-10137 GCA_037832685.1 Sicyos baderoa | reverse complement strand
AACCCACAGAAAATAAACTTCATCATGCTCTAAGCTGAGCACAACAACAAATGAAGTTAGATATGTAGCACGCTTCAGTATAAACTGTCGAAAGAGTTATGCAGATTATTTTCTTCCACTCCTTGAGAGTATGATGTTGAGTGAAAGAACATAACAAATATATAAACGTATAAAAACTGAAACTCACTGTAAACTGATCAGGACGTCGTTTTTCAGATGCTAAAAACTGTAGCCTCATGGAAGCTATAAGCTTGTACTCCTTGTATAAAACATAATACGTCCAAAATGAAAAGACGTAAAACATGGTTATATGCGCCCAAAATCTGGAAGATAATGTTGCGTAAGAGTGAAAGCAAGAAACTTAAATTGATACCCACATAAAGGACTTCATAAGACGATAATTAAAACTATACTTCGAAAAATGTACTACCACAAAGTATAAAGTTAGCAGCACAAAGATATTACCAACAATGCAACAAAGAACTACTAGAAACTGGAGTTTCAAAACTAAAAGTAACACTCAAGGAACATCCTCTATAGGACATGGAAAATAAAAGTTCCCAAGTGTTTTTAATTTAAAATAATGGGTAGGTTCTCAGTAGTTCGATAAAAAAAGATGGGACATTTTTTCTGTAGAAGTCAAATAGAGATTTCGATCTGCCTTAAGGTAGGTGTACAGAAATAAAGAAACGTTATTATGGCGATTGATGATAACTGTACTTGGGACTACACTCAATTATTCTTACAACATGGTTTACTTGGGCCCCGTTTGATAACCATTTGGTTTTTTATTTTTGATTTTTGAAATTTAAGTCTATAACAACTATCTTACTATATGTTTTTTCTTACTTGGATACCTACCTCTCACCTATATTTGTAGAAACCAAACCAAAATTTGAAAACAAAAAAAAGTAGCTTCCAAAAGTTTGTTTTTGTTTTTAAAAGTTGGTTAGTATTCACCTACTTTCTTAAGGAAAGATAGATATATTATAGAAAGGGTGGAACACATTGTAGGAATATTGAGTGAGAATAGACTTAAATTTCAAAAACCAAATGGTTATCAAACGGGGCCTTAGCAGTTCAGATAAGAAGATGAAAACCTTTTTGATGCTGAAGGAATGTTGGATATTGAGAGCTTATCGATATAGCTGTATGACAAGCCTTTGGCATGCTCTAAAGTTTCTCCAGTCCAATTAACAGGCACCAGAACAGCAAAAGCAAGGAAAGTTACGGGGATAAATATCTTCAAGCTGTATACGTGTAGTATTCAATATACATTACCAAAATTTCAACTCTATGGTCTTGATGATACACACACCAAAAGTTCAACTCACCCGAGAAGGTAAATTCGAATAAACACAGCAGAATCAAGTCCTGCGTGTTCGATGAGCTCTGGTTCCGGCATTTTCAATGCTGCGGGCATCCAATTTAGAAACTTAATATACATCTTCCAGTCCAAGTTGACAACATTGTTGACATGTCCGGCGCGTCTTGGACTTCCCCTTATTCCCTTAAGATACCACTTGGGGAAGTACACTCTATCGTTGATTGGTTGAAGGCGTAACAGTGCAAATGCCATGAGAAATGCCAATGCAGAGAGAAGGTTGATAGCTGCAGAAACACCTATGTCTTGAAAACTGGCCATTTATCAATGTTTGTCAGGGCCAGCTATCATGCACGTCGATTAATGTCACGGGACATACCCTGTATGAAATTAATTCCTAGGTAAGTGGCCACCATGGATTGAACTCATCACCGCACTCCAAGGCTCTCTTTGACCAATTGAACCACTCCATGATTGTTAATAATATTTCCGGGTCATTATCACAAGAATGGCTTCAAAAATTATAGGTCGTTTAATTAACAAACTCAAACGCAGGAACAAATTGAGATCTAACATTCCAATGTTGAAAAACAAACAAAATCTCTCTAAAGGCTGCAACAACAAAATAGCTCTAAGAAACAGGGAGAAAAGTTAGGATTTAACAAAATACCATAATCAAACAACAGTATCGGTCTTCTAATCCAACTTACATGAAATTAAACAGCCAGGAACAGAAAAATTATGAAATCCCTACATCACTGTTCCAATTACTCCAGAATTTTCTCGGGAAACAAACGGAAACCTTCGCCTAAAACGAATACGAAATCAGGGGAAAATGCTGAAATCAAACCTTTGAACAATGAACGAAGAATTTGTAAATCCAACAGCTCGGAATCGGATCAGTCCCCATGAAAATTGTTAAGTTTTAGCTATTTATATTTATAACCGTTATGGACGTGATGGGTATTTTTATCGCATTTATGACCATTTTGTCCTTATTTCACTTGTTCTTAACACATTACTATTCGATGATTTTTGATGTATAACAAATATTGGCTAAAAAAATTACATATATATCATAAAATTGAAAATAATCGTTAATATACCAAAAAAATTAAAATAATAAGTGATCAAGTTCAATCACTAATTATTGATTGAACTCAATCAGTTGAGCTCAATCACTTAACAAACTGATTGAGTTTAATTACTAGTTATTGATTGATTTCAATCACTCAAAATTTTGATATAAACGATTTTTTTGATAAAAATGTGTTATAATTTTAATAGGAAATTTTAAAGTTCATACATAACAAATTTTCTTACTATATTCCTTTTCTTTCGTAACACTTTGATAATTTATAAATACATGAATGATTGGGATGTTGTGGTTTCATCGTTTTGTGTTAGTATAATTCAACACCATAATCACAGTTTTTTTTAAATGTTTTTGTTTGGATTGTCGTCATGATTGAACCCAAATTAGGTGGGAATTCATACTTCACTCATAAAAATCATTAGATGTCTAAACTTGTGGGTGTATTGAGGTTTAAAGATGGCTCTTAGTTAAAGACAAAGCGTGACACCACCGGTCTGTCTAGGCGCTATAACATTAAGATTCATTTGAAGAATATAGACATATTAGAGGTGTCTACGAACTGATCTTAATTAACGGACTCAAACACGAGTGTACTTTCGAAATTTGACCTTCAACCGAGTGCGTCGCACCCGATCAACAAAACTTATTAAGAACCGAAACTAATTTTAATTGACAAATTAATACTTATTTGATATAAGGATATTTTATACAATAATGACTTCGGCCGGATAAATATTATTTTAGTCTCTGTATCGTTAATATAATTTAAATTTAATCCCTATTATAATTTTGAAGTTTTTTTTTTTTAGATTCATCAATTATGGAGTAGACTCGAACTCAATATCTCTTTTTTATTGGATATACACTAATGCCACGGAGCAATACATGTTAATATTTTGAAGTGTTTTTCAAAACTAAAATTGATACAACATATATTTTAATTAAAAGGTGGAAGCCAATACAACATATGATAAGAACTATTGGCTTGCCATTTTTTATTTATTTTTTCTATCCCATTAATTTAATATTGGGTTGGAAAAAGGAAATTACAATATAGTGCATATCAATAATTTGTATAGTACATGTTAGTTGTAATTCTCAATTAAATATATTAGAACTATTGGCTTGCCAATGTTTATTTTTTTATTATTTTTTTTTATTTTTTCTATCCCATTAATCACTTAACTTTTTTCATAATCCAACTTGAGATCATACAATTAATTTGGAACACAATCATTCAAATTAGTTAACACGTCATTAATATTTCTCACATAAATCACTTATAAATATATTTTTGGTCCCGTTTCATAACTATTTAATTTTTTGTTTTTTGTTTTTGAAATTTAAACATATTCTTACTCAAATTTACTACAACTTATTTCCCTTCCTACAATTTATTCATCTTTCATTAAGAGGGTAGGAGGATACTAACCAACTTTTAAAAACAAAAACAAACTTTTGGAAACTATTTTTTTTTTTTGTTTATAAAAGTTGGTTAATATTCTCCTACTTTATGGATATATTGTAGGAAGGGTGTAAGACATTGTAATAAATTTGGGTGAGAATATGCTTAAATTTAAAAAACAAAAAACAAAAAAATAAAAAACAAATGATTATCAAACGAAATCTTAATAATTTAAGTCTAAATTTTAGAGTAAAACTTGGATACTTCCTATAAATAGTTACTACTTACCTTCATTTGTAAGAACAAAAATGTGCCACATTAGAAAAACACACAAAAGTGATGATTTGATAAATGAAAAAAAAAATGATATTATGATGAAGTTGTGACCAATTATTGTTCTTACAAAGTATAGAAAGTAAGGGTGTTCAACCCACCTTAAACCCGAATAACATGAACCAACCCACCCCAATTTGATGAGTTGGGTTGGATTAAATACATTTTTGGGTTGCGTTCGATTCAAAATCATGAAATATTCCTGGGTTGAGTTAACTTGGGTTAATGGTTGACCTAAAATTAACTAACCCAACCCGACTAACCCAAATTCATTATTTATTTTAATATATATATATATATATATATATATATATATATAACTTAATTATACATATGTATATATTTATTTTATTTAATTATTATCATTAGACTTTTATTTTTCCATATTCTTCATTCTTCAATATTCTTTCGGTATTTATAATCTCTATATATAAATCTATAATCAAATTATGTTGTCTATATTCTTTTGTTTGTAAAAAATTATGTAATCTATTTTTGTTAGTTTTAATTATATATTTGTTTTATGAAAGTTGAATTATATCATCAATTTTTGTTGTTTTAATTATCTATTTGTTTTATGTTTTATAGTTGGAAACTTGTATACGAATCATGATTATATGATTAATAGTAGGTGATATTGTTATTGTATATTTTACATATACTTGCATTCATTTTATTATTTTGATTGGAGATTATATTTTGTTTATGTATAATATATAATTGATTTAATTAAAAATATTTATATTTATGGCATATTATTGGACCCGATGACACAACCCAACCCGAAAATATAAGGTTGGGTTGGATGGAAAAATGATCAATGCGAAAATTTGTCGTAGTTACCGGGAAGTACCCAAGTAGTTTGTCGTAGCATAAGTGATTGGGCCAGTAGACCAATCAGAGGCTGGTCCACTGGAAAGCCTAGCAGCATGGGCCGAACCGGACGATTGATTCGGTGGGTCACGTGTTATTCACACAGTAAAAAGATTAATTCAGCGCACATTATAAAATAAACCGCAAAAGATTCTTATCCTACGCACGGCGTATTTTAGCATCCCGCTCACCTAACCAGCTCACATATCTCTTTGTGAAAGCGCTCCATTCTACAACTCTGTGTTTTTCTTCGCCGTCTCTCTCTCTCTCTCTCTGGAATTTAGGGTTTTTTTTCTTCTTCGAATTCTTCCACATCGTGTTCCCACTGCTGGAGCTTTTCTCAATCGGGCTGGTTTTTCGCCTTCCAATGTCTGTTAATTACTTGAAGTTCTTTTGTCGGTGCAACAATTTCCGATTCTTTGGGCGATTTTTGCTGATTGGCGGCTTTGTGCTTCCAATTGAGTTCAAATAGTGGGGGGTTTCTTTTGTTTGATCGAAGCCCTTTGTGGGTTTGGATATGGCGCCTAGTCGGAGGAAGGGTGCCGGAAAAGCCGCTGTGGCTGCCGCCTCGCGCCGGCAGTGGAAAGTTGGGGATCTTGTGCTGGCGAAAGTGAAAGGGTTCCCTGCTTGGCCTGCTACGGTATGGTTTTGGTTTCTTGAACTTTGGATTAGTGTTTTACTTGTGTGCTTTAGTTAGGGTTTTGGTTTGCATGTTTTTAGGGGTGTTTGCCTTTTGGGGTTGTTTAGGGTTTGGCACGGCGTTGGGGTTAGTTTAGATAGGTTGTGGTGGGTCTGATTGCGAAAAGCTTTGAACTTTACGGATTTTTTATGGGTTTTCATTGCAAAATTAGGAAATTTTGGGAATTTTAGTTTATATTTTTAGGGAAAACGACGGTTTCGTGGGCTATCAATATTTGGACGGGTATTTTTGAAACTTAATGGAATATAGACAATTTGGAAATTTGCGTTTTGTGGGTTCTTGACTGTTAATCTTTTTTGTGGTTGAAAAATAGTAGATGTACTTATTGTTGCTGCGACTTAAACTTTACCAACAAGGCAACAAACACGAGGAAGATGTCGAGAGTGGAACAATCACATACATCTTAATGTGAATTCAGTACTTGCACTTTCGTGTTGCTTATTTCAGTGTTGATTCTTCTCTGTCAATATGTATGGATCAGATGTTAAAACAGTGTTGATTCTTCTCTGTCAATATTTATGGATCAGATGTTTTTTTTTTAAATTTTTTCTGTTTACTTCAGGGGTTAGGTTACGACGAAATAGAATAAATAGTGGATTTTATGTTTTCATGTGTAATTTAAATGTGCCCAACAAGCTCATTTTGATGACAGGTGAGCGAGCCAGAGAAATGGGGTTACTCAGCCGATTGGAAGAAAGTTCTTGTTTATTTCTTTGGAACCCAGCAGATGTGAGTACTTCACACTTTTTTTAATACTTCTGACCTGATTCTCCTGGAACTTTATTTTGATTGTATAAAAATCCTTAAATTTTGCTCTTATTTTGAAGTAAATATTTTCGGGGTAGTATTTGAATCATTGTATTTGCTTGTTGGCCTAACTATTTATACTTTTATGTTCTATTTCTATTCATAATCATACAAGTTTTCAATACTGACCCTTTTTTTGTGTCCAGCAAATAACCAGTCCAATCACTTTCATGTGATGAAGCTAATACATATTACTACCATGTGCAAGTAAAAGGTTGCAACTTTCAGTACATATTAATGGATTACGAGGTTTGGACCAATTAACTAATGTGGCAGGAGATTGGAGGAAACAAAACGAGCATAGGTTTTAAAGGGTGAGGGAAGGACGAACCGGGCTCAAGAGGGGGGAGGGTATGAGTTTTAGTTGAAGAGGAGTGTAGTGTGCTTAATCTTGATTTTTGATTATGGTCTCTTGTTATAGATGATGGACACGTTTTTTTTTGAGGTTTATAGAGATGGGGTGAGTGGTGTCATTCTTTTCTCCTTTATGTGTTCCCTAATCCATTAATTTAGTGTTTAGATGGGGATAGACTTTTGGCGATTGATGGCGCTCGCAAGTTGCCTAAGGCAAGTGGTAAGGCAGCTTGGGGGTTGTGCACCTTCTTTGATGCTCAAGCGAGGGACTAAAATCAAGTGTCTGCTTGGGGGTTGTGCACCTTCTTTGATGCTCAAGAGGGGGGGAGGGTGTACTTTCATTCAATTAAGATTATTTTTATTATTATTGTTATTATTTTTTCCAAATTCCAAGTTCCAACTAATTTATTTTGCATATCCTTTATGCAATGTTCTACACCCATCCAGTGTTTTAAAAGGGGCAAGTTGCGAGTCAAGCGCCTCGTCTTGCAAAGGCAAGGCTCGTGCCTCTTGGCGCAGGCACTTTTCGTGAATCCTTGAGGCACGTGCCTCTTGGGATTTTGTGTTTTATTTGTTTTTTTTTTAAAAAAAAACTATTTTTACCTACAATTTTTGTGTTTTATCTCCATATAAGCTTTGGTTTCGGGAGCATCGAGCACTTCGCCCCTGGACCTGACTTGTTGATTGAGCAATGAGATCCCTACACTAGGTCATTCGAAGCGCAAGATAAGTGATTCAAGATATTTCAATACCCTCAAAGAACTTAATTCTTAAACTCATAAAGACATTATTCACTTTCTTTCTTTCTTTTTTGTCTCCTTTACAACTCATACTCATATTCTCCCGCCTATCTAGCCACACATTCTCTAATTCTCCATCCACACCATCGTCCTTGAGTTCTTTTTCACAAAACTATGTTCAGAAGTTCATAGATGAATCTTAGGTATATTTTATTATTCTTGATTAAAACTTAATTTCATGGAGAAGTTAACATTTGAATCTTATGCACTTATTTTTATGAAATGAAGGTTAATAGTTGAATCTTATGTGTTTTATATATATTTTTGTTTTAAAACTTCATTTCTTTCCATGAAAGGGTTTTTATTGTGCATATACTCATATATATTATGTTTTTTTATACAATGCACCTTTTGTAAAAAATTCCATGCCTTTTGGCCTGCCTTGCGCCTCATGCTCTAGATTGCTATTGTGCCTTAGTGCTCCTTTATCTTTTCAAAACTTTGTACCCATCACTAAAAGATGTATAGTATGATACTATCAAGTGCCATATTCTTTTTGAGTGGAGATTCTCTTGGGATTGCTCGTCACGTAGAATAAAAGAAGGCCTTTTGAGTTTTGGAGTTCTTAAAAACTAGGTATTTAGATTAACCTTTCATTTGGTTGAACCTAATCATTGAGCTAGGCTTCTAACTAATAGTCAAAAAGGTAGATTATAAGAAATTAAGGTTACTATATCCCTTTAAATATTTGTTGCTCAACAACAAATTAAATGGCTATGGAGGAATGAAGAATAGAGCTATTAAGAGTTTTGAGGTAGGGAAGGATAATCGTCCTTTGTCTCACCATTAGTTTGCTAATGGAACTAGTTTTTTTGCTAAAATGATGAAGAGTCGTTTGCAATCTAATTAGCCTTCTCACTTCTTTTTGAGGCAATCTTGGGGTTGATGATTAATAGTGGCAAATGCCAGCTGTTGGGTTTGAATTGTGAGGATAAGTTGAATTGTTCGGCTTCATGGGTGGGGTGTGTGGTGGGTAGCTTCCCCTCCTCTTATCTTGGTTTTCCTTCTCTTCCTCGTTTTGGAAGCTCGTGGCAGAGAAGATTCGAAAGAGACTTTTTTTAAAGAAAAAGATAGTTTTCTAAGGGGAAAATTAACCCTTATTCAATTCAGTCAACATTGAGTGACATTCCTACCTATTTTCTCGCTTTTTTTAGGGTGCTTGTGGCCGTGAAAAAGAGTGAAAAAACTCATGAGGGATTTCATTTGGGAGGGGGTTGGGGAGGGAAGGGTAAGCATTTGGTGAAGTGGTAGGAGGTGTTCAAGGATTTCAATCATGAGGGTTTAGGAATGGGTAATTTGAGAGTCAACAAATGGGCCTTGTTATGTCATTTGGGTGGTTGCCTCGTGAAGTCACACCATTTGGGTGGTTGCCTCATGAAGTCACACCACTTTTGTATTGTTTTTCAGTGGAGATGGGAGAGATACTTTTTTTTTAGAAGAAGTGGGGATAGTCAGACCATTGTTTCATTTATGCCTTGTGAAGTATCGTTTTTTGTGAATGTTCTTGCTCATCCACTACATCATCCATCTCTGCGGTAGAGTTTCCAACGCTATTTGTACAAAAGAGAAGAACTGGTTTTTCGTGCTCATCCAAACACCCATCTATTCTCTCAATTTCTATTTTCCTCAATAAACTTTTACTTTTTTGATGAGAAACAAATACTTTTTTCTTCTCCAAAAAAAAAGAAACAAATACTTTTTTGATGAGAAACAAATACTTTTTTCTTCTCCAAAAGACCAAAGCATTCAAAACATATGGTGCCAATGGTTAAATAATGTAGATAGATCATAGTTACCAAAAGGGGGGGGGGTCGATGACACCAATATAAACCCGTGTGTATCAATGCTTTAATAAGACTATCCAATGATTGGTGTTGATTGTTGAAAATCATGTTATTTCTTTTTGCCCACCATTTCCCAAAAATGCATAAAAGAACTTCCTTGTTCTTGAAAGGGTGCCCCACCAGCAAATTGCATAAGAGTCACAATGTCTTTAGGTTGCACAATAGGCCATTCAAAGATATTCCATAATCTATTCTAGAAAGTAGTAGCCCAGCTGCACTGATTGAAGAAATGGTCTTGGGTGTCTTCTCTGTTATTACAAATCTTTTGATAAATCTCATGTGTGTTAATGGCTTTATGTCTTAGCTCCCATAGGAAGAATTGCACTTTTTTCGGTTGGCTTCCCCTCCAAAGCATCTTATAGAAAAGAGTTTCATCTTTCGTAAGGAAATTCTAGGTAGAAACCATGTTGCTAAAAAGATATTTAGTCATGACCATGAAAGAGATGCTAAGTAGGGTGAAATGTCTCCCAACCTTGCCATGGAGTTGTGAATTCCGATCCTTGTGGCTTGTGGAATAGAAGACACCAACTAGGGGAGAGAGCAATCTAGGGGGATTTGGTATGGAACCCATCATGTGTATTGACTAAAGCATGGTTATCCC
>JBBMEF010076286.1:0-10139 GCA_037832685.1 Sicyos baderoa | reverse complement strand
ACTCTAGGGACTAAAGTGGAACAACTCTCAAAGTCTAGGGACCAATATTGGACTTTTGAAAGTCTAGGGACTAAAATAGAACAATTCTCATAGTCTAGGGACCAAAATGGTAATTTAACAATATATTTTTTTTTGTAGTTGTTTGTACACCATGAATATCTCAAATGACATCCGTTTCCATATATTAATTTTTCCATTTTTATTTCGAGTTCATAGAATTATTCATAAATCTGCAATTATGTATATGGTATGTATACATGTTCATAAAATTATTTCAATCCCCCCTTTTTCTTTTAAATTTTGAGATTAGTCTTGTTAATTGATGACTGATTTTTTGACCTAAGTATTATTATCTTATTTCATAAAACTTTTTTTATAGCTTTTGGTTGTTGATTAATTTGAACGATAAATTTGGATTTTAGATATGGTAGGTTATTATGGATAAATTTAAAAGACAATTAAATAAATAATAAATAATATAAATAATATTAGGAACATACTATTACATTTTAATTAATTATTTAATAACTTTTGAAATATTACTTTTAGCCATAAATTTAAAGTCCTTCAAAGTTTAGCCATTTCACTAATTAATTTTTCAAATGTAGTTATTTTCCTAATTGACCAAAAAACTGTTAATGGGCCTTTAAACCCAACAAAATTAAACCCAACAGTCATTTGTTTTGAAATAAATGGGCCTAAAACAATCAATTCACGGCCCATTAATAACCCATAGTTGCCTTTTCCAGTCCATGGCCCAACGTCTGCAAACCCGCACTATATCAAGCCCACCTGCACAAGTTTTGCAAATTTTTTTGTTTTGTTTAGAAACAGTTTTCCAAATTATTTCATAAGGGTAATGGTACTTATTGTTATATCACTTAAATATCATATATTATCGATGATTTAAGGAAAATCTATCTGAGTAAAATCTCATATGCCCTACATTTTGCTCATGTGACACAAATTTTTTTTTTATAAATAAAAATATTGAAATTTTTGTGACATCCAATTTTCAAATTACTATTTTTATTAAACTGTTTTACCATCTAATCTAATTATATTCCATATATGTTTTTAATTCAACAAGTTCCTTTTTTAAAATAATAATAATATTTGGAAAGTATACGATTTTTTTTTTTTTTTTGAGTATAAATTTGGGAAAAGATTACAAGTATCAATTCTTTCAAGATTCGAACCTTTAAAAATTCTTTCGGTGTATACGAACTTTTTAATTGGAGGAGTGAATTAAACAGAAACAAAAATGATCACACTAAAGAAAAAGCACTTGGAAAGTGGAGTTCTCCCTTTTTTTTCTCCCTCTACCATAGAATATTGAATGATTAATTGTTGGAAATTTTTGGATATCTAGATTACTTTATGGTGACTTAATTTTTTCCCCCTTGTTTTCATACAAAAGCTCTTTAATAATCCACATCAACTTATCTAGATGTTTCCATATCAAATCCAACTTGGGTACCACGCAAGTTTTCAATGTCATTATTAGCATTATAAGTCAAACTTACATTAATAATAAACTGAAGTTTTTATTCAAATTTCAATTATCAATTGATTCCAAACACATTTTATTTTTTCTAAATTCACATATTTCTCGAGATTTGATTTTTATCTCATATCTTTTGATCATTGTTAAAGTTGGATATTATAATCATCTACTCAATTTAACATTTGCAAAATATGTTTTTTTAATGATAGACGCAAAATATATATTAGATATGAAATAAATATATCTTATAATTCTCAAACTTACAAATTTATTAAATTTTTTTGTTTGTTTATTTATACATATATATAACCTTTTGAAAATATATACATTAAAAAAGTTGAATAAGATGATTGGATGAGAGATAAAAAAAATCTGGCTCGTTGAAGCTAGACACGTGTCCGCCACTGAAGAAAGATTTGCGTCCTAATTGGACGGTGGATAGCCACGGAAACAAGATATTTTAAATTCTCCTTTAGATAACGACACGTGTACTTTAATCTTTTTTGTAGTGTAGATGGACGGCTGGGATGCGTTTAGATTAGACTTTTCGTATATCTTTTTGTTGGTGGGGTTCGCTTGGACAAGGTGCTGATGTGGAAGGAGACAGTTATTAAGTGAATTAGCTAAGAGAAGCACCGTGGTGGGCCCACTTCCGCGTGTTTATTTTTCCAGTGGGAGCTTGTACAGCTAAGCTAGCCCCGAGCCGAGAACTCGCTCAATAACTCGTCGCCCAAATTCACCACTCTTCTGTTTTTTTAGTACAAATCGGGAGAACGGAGATTACAAACACCGATCGTGGAGTGAAAATAGAATAATACTAAACTAGATAATCAATCGCACCATCAATCCATTCGGTTATTTGATTTTAATTTAAAGCTGTAAAAATATAATTGCAATGACATAATATATCATTTAATAATTAATAAGTTATAAATTCAAACATTATAGTTGTCAAATTATAAAAAATAATCTCGTATATGAATTTTGATGAACATTTGATTAAATAATAATTAATTAGTGCTTATAATTGTCATCTATGTTCACATTTTATCTTTTATTGAATTAAATTATTAATATTGTATGGATCGATTTTATATTTTTTTATAAATATAAAGATTAAAATTGAATTCTTTAAAATTGGATGGGAAGAAGTGATTGAGCAAAAGTAAAAAGATTATAGACCAAAATAATATTTTACCTACAATTAACTTTTACGGTAAAATCCTGAAAGTTGAAATGAAATGAAAGGTGGGAAAAAGTAAAAACATAGATAAGCACAATTTGATTTATTTGAAATAATTTATTATTATTATTAGTTGAAAAGCCATAAACTTTTTGTGTGGGGTTTAATGTTTCAAAGTTCAATTCGATAATGCATTATACACGACCACTGGTAAAAAGTTAGGTATCAATGGTAGGCAAATATCGCCATAAAAAGGTATTCATGGCGGCTTGTTGTCCGCCATGAATACGAGTGACATTGATAACTATTGATGGTGCACGGAGAATCAATGGCGGGCACGTAAATTTTTATTTAGAACACATAATTTTTATCAATGATAATACTTAATTAGTAATAAAATCATTCTACCTGATAACTTCAAATAGGGAGTATTTTAGCCCTGAAATAAGGTATTTTTAAGTCATATTCTTGCATTATAACATTCAATTGGTAGCTTGAATCACCCTAGAACAGAGAAATACATATAAAATGCAAAACATGTTGTAAAAGAGGCAATGATTAGAAATCCTAAGAAAAAGAGTGATTTTGGAGTCAAAACATATAAGTTTTCAGTATTTTGATAAGCATTTTTAGAACATTTGACTTGATGGAATTATTCCTATCTTTTCAGAGTGTTGAATACAAAGTTGTTGAAGCAAAAGTCTGATGAAAAGAAGATATTTTAAAGTAAAGAATTGAAGTTTGCGAAAAGAGTCCACCGTGACCAGCACATCTTGGAGTAGCGAGCAAGCCATTCCCTAGAGTTAATCCTAACCGTTTATTCACATCTTTTGGAGGCTATTTAAGGGCCAACTTTGGGAAACTTTGGGGTTCGCCATTTTCTACTTTTGGAGCTCGTTTTGAAGGTTTGCTTGGAGCTGTCAGATCGTCTCTAGAGGCTGCAACATTCCTTTTCGACATTTCTGCAATTTCAGTATTTCGAACTTTCTTCTTAGTTTTCCTTTGTAGTTTGTTATTTCATATTATAGCACGTTGTTTCCTGAGCATGAACGCTTGTGATTGCTCGATATTGTAGCTCATAGCCGTTTTCTATCATATTTTGGCGTTTCTTTACTTTTGAGTACTTGTTGTTGTTTATGCTAGTGATCTCAAGTTTATGCATTTATGTGAACACTGTTTCATTGCGGATCTGTTCATCCATTGAAGTTTCTAAGTTTTTACCTCGGTTCTGCGATGGTTACAACATGTCTTCTCTCTGTTTTTGGTTTTGTTGAGATGATCATGAGCTAAGTCGTTGTAGGTGAGGGTTAAGGGATGAGTGAGTGACGCATGTTCTTAGGGTGAGCAGGGAGATGTTAGGCTTAGTGATCGTAGTCATTTTCATCTATAGCATGTTTCGACCGACTATCCATTCATGTTTGCATGCTTCACCATCTCGAGAGGGAGAAATGTTATAGATCTACTATCGATTACCATTAGTTTCAGTGTTAGGAGCTCCTACCGGTTTAGAAGGAGGCTAGAGATAGTCTTTTCGTTAGTGTGCATTTCACGCGTAGGATCTTCGAACTTTGATGCGAGAGTGCAAGTTCGAGGAGGATGAATGCATCCGAGAGGGAGCTTTATAATTCGTGTTGGGCAGAGTCTTCTTCTTACCACTAGCCTTACCCTGATGCATGTTGATCGCATTCTAAACACCTTAACCCGAACCTAGTATTCTTATCAAAGTTATATTCTGTCTATTTCCAACATTTACCATAGCATTTCTTCTTATATGAGTTCTTTCTGTTATTGCTAATTCCTGCGAGGTTGGCTTTTTATCTCGCATTGCATGATAATTACGTTTACGTTTGCATCGATCAATTGTCACCCAAATTATCCTTTGTATTTATGTATTGACTTTTCAACTAACACTTAAATGGAATGCACAAGTCCTTGTGAGAGATGACTTCTTACTTATCACTTGATCACAAAATGACCATGTATACTTGCACGATATTTGTTGGATGATGAGCACGTTGCGATTATCGTTTATATTCAATTAAAATCTCATATATATTTTGAGTGCAGCATTCTGTCGATCAAGTTTTTGGCGTCGTTGCCAGGGACTTATGTTTTTAAATTATGTTTAAGAGTTGTTTGAAAAGTAGTGCTTAATTAAATAGAGTTTACAACATTGTGTTACTATTTTCAGGTTGGTACTGTGCATGAGAGATTCGTCAAAAGAGAAATTGGAATTTGATCATGAACCAAAAAGAACGTTTCATATAAATCTTAAAGAAACAAAAGCTAGAATGGCTGATCAACAAGGAAGATTTCTTGAGGATGTTCCTTATGATAATGCTCAAAACTTTAATCAGAATGGTAATTTGAATCCTGTTGCACCACAGAATCTGAATATGCACCAAGCCAATGCTGCGAACCAGAATGCTAATCCCAATCAACCTATCGATGAAAGGGATAGAGTAATTAGAGTTTATGCCGAACATGCGACGCAAGGATTAAACCCTGACATAGTTCGACCAGATATTCAAGCTTCTCAATTCGAGCCAAAGCCTGTAATGTTCCAGATGCTGCAAATAATAGGTCAATTCTATGGACACGCATATGAGGATCCGCATATGCACTTGCGTTCGTTTCTAGAGGTCACTAATTCATTCAGAATTCCTAATGTCACCGATGACGATCTACGATTGACACTTTTCCCATATTCATTAAGAGATGGAGCTTTAGAATTCGTGTTGTGCAGAGTCTTCTTCTTACCTCTAGCCTTACCCTGATGCATGTTGATCGCATTCTAAACACCTTAACCCGAACCTATTATTCTCATCGAAGTTATATTTTGTCTATTTCCAGCATTTACCATAACATTTCTTCTTATATGAGTTCTTTCTGTTATTGCTAATTCCTGCGAGGTTGACATTTTATCTCCCATTGCATGATAATTACGTTTACGTTTGCATCGATCAATTGTCACCTAAATTATCCTTTACATTTCTATACTAGCACTTAAATGGAATGCACGAGTTCTTGTGGGAGATGACTTTTTACTTATCACTTGATCACAAAATGACCATGTATACTTGCATGATATCTTTTGGATGTTGAGCACGTTGCTATTAACATTTATATTCAATTAGAATCCCATATATTTTGAGTGCAACATTCTGTCGATTGCTACTCTATTAGTGAAGAACTCAACCAGTGATAAAATATTTTATCAGTGATAGAACCCAACTAATAATAGATTGAGTCTACCACTGATTGAATATTTTCACGGATAAAACTCAACCAGTTATAGAACTCAATTTGAAATTTTTTTTGCTACAAATGAATTATTTTTATTTTGTGATACATATGAATATATATATATATATATATATATATATATATTTTATTATAATGAAAAATCACTAATTATTATTTTAAATTTCAAAAATAAAAAGACAAAAAAACAATTACTTTATACCACTTTAAATACAAACCACTCAATAGCATTGACAAAAATAAATTTCCATCGGGCTAGCACAGAATTTTAGTGAAATAATGTCAAATTTTAATAATGCACAAGATTTTTATTTTTAGGTTAGAATTATTGACATCTGTGATGGAAAATTTAATGTAACAATGGTCAAAAGCATAAGAAAATAAATCATGAGGGGTTTAGATAGAAAAAGTACCTAGAAATTGAATTAGCCAGAAAAGTAAACGAGGGAGGGGCCGAGGAATTGACCGAAGAGGAAAAGTAGAAAAATAGCGAGTTTTTTAGAAGAGAGAGATACGTGGCGATGCTGACATGGTATAAAAAAGTAAGAAACAACACAACACTGAGAAAACTCTACTGCCACGTACTTCCAATCCACGTCAACACATGTCAAATAAAATTGATTATAGAATAATTCAATTGGTCAAAGAAAATCTTAGACAGTATAAGATGATAAATTTAATCTACGGCTACTTATTTAGAAATTAATTTTTTTCTAATTTTTTTTTTGTCATCTGAAAAAAAAAAAAAAAAAAAAATTGTGGTTCACAAGATTTCTCCCATTGCTACCTGGAGCCCCCACCTTGTCATCTTAAACCCCTTCCCCATTGGTGTATATATTGTTTTTTTTTCTAAAGAGAAATTTAAGGAAGAGATTCTCTGATTTTTTTTTTTCATTAAAAAAATAAAAAAAATTAGAATCCGAGAACAAAAATGGCCGAGGTGGAAATTAGAGACTCAACAATAAAGTTATTTGGGAAGACGATTGCTTTGCTGATGAACCATGATGATTCTGAAATCAAATTTCTTAAACATGGCGAAAAGGTTGGAGTTTTTCTTCACTTACTCTGTTTCTTTTTAGTGTTTATGTCAATTTAATCTTTACTATTTTCAGTGTTTTTAATTGGATAATCAGGCTTTTTCTTTCTGGGTTTTCAATTTTGATTCTTGGATGATAAAAATCAAGGATTAAAACGAGTTTCTAGCTATTAGTGGATGGATTACTCTGTTTTACTCTGTTTTGGGTAAATAGTTCTTAATATATTATTTATGAATTTTTCCATAACAGAAAATTTCATGTGAAGAATTGGCATCAGAAAAAACGATTTCTGAAATCAGTGAGAACCCATCAGAGGAAAGAGAAATTACATCCCCAAAAGGTTCGAAAAAGGAAGAACAGAGCGAAACAAGCAAGTTTGCAGACAACAAAACCTTAAAAAAAGCAGACAAAATCCTGGCTTGTCCTAGATGTAACAGCACCGACACCAAATTCTGTTACTACAACAACTACAATGTGAGTCAGCCTCGCCATTTTTGCAAGACCTGCCAGAGATACTGGACGGCCGGCGGGATCACCCGAAACGTCCCGGTCGGTGCCGGCCGCCGAAAGAACAAAACCTCCTCTTCTTCCTCACATTTCCGTCAATTCCTCAATTTTGGAGACGAGTCTTCAATTCAAGATTCCAAATCATCGGAGAATGAAAGCAAAATCACTTCACAGCAATCCATGGTGAAGAATGTTATTCCATTTTCACCTCAATTTCACTCCTTTAATGGACTTAATTGGCCTTATCCAGCTATGGCTCCGCCGCCGTTCTGCCTTCCGGTGACGTATTACACATCGCCACCGTACTGGGGCTACCCTGCGCCGCCGTCATGGACAGTTATAAATCCTCAAAATTCGTTGACAAATTCCTCTGTTTTGGGGAAGCGTTTGAGAGAAGGGAAAAGTGCGAAACAGAGCAATTCCTCTGTTTTTGGGTCGTTTGGAGAAGGTGCAAAGGGAAAAGAAGAAAATTACAGTGAAAATTGCGCGCTTTTGCAGGCAAATCCAGCGGCATTTTCTCGAGCTTTGAAATTTCGAGAGATTTTTTAGTTTTAGAACAGAAGATTATGGAACTAAACAAACCCAAAACCCCAATTAATGTGTTGTTAAGGTTAATTAATTAGCCTCTCTCTGATCAGTTTGAATCCCCATTTGGAAATTGTTGTCATTTTCTTGAGTAGAGGCAGTTTTAATGAAGACAAAACTGGACCAGACATCCCACATGATGATGATTCCACCTGAGTGGAACACCCATGTTTTTTTATGGTTTTTTTGTACATTATTATTATTACAAGTGAGATACATATTTTTTGTACGCTGGATTATTATTGGCTGTAACAAGCCTTTGGGTATGTTTGGCTTTGAGAAGATGGGTTGGATTGAGTTGAGTTGGAATGGGAAGAGAAGATAAGTGAAATAAGTTTATGTTTGGAGGAAAGTAAAAATAAAATAAAATTATGTTTGATGTCATGAAAAGCGAATGGTTGAAATTTTTATTTAAATAAAAAAATGGATATTTAATAGTTTTTTAATAATAAAGTTAGGTTTGATGTGATGGAGAGTGAATTGTTGAAGTTTTTATTTAAATAAAAAAATAAATATTGAGTAGTTTTTTAATATTTTAATATTTAAATAGAAACGTGTGGCACATGGGTGGAGTTAGGTAAGAGTTGAATGGACTTATGGAAGTTTATGACTAAACCTAAAAATTAAACACAAGATTATAGCTGACCAATCAATATCCAATCCCAAGATAATCTTTTTCTGCAAAAAATCCCTATTTGTGCCAAAATTCCTAATCATTTTCGGTATAAAATTACAATCTATTTCTGCTCGAAATCCAAATTGTGTTATGTCGCATACAAAACATGAATATTTTTTAAAAATTTATAGATGAAGATGGTAATTTTTTATAAAAAAAGTAAACCATTTTTTTTTTACCAATTTTAATTTTAGAGTAACAAATTTCAAAGTTTAGGAATTAAAATTGAACTTTTGAAAGTTTGAGGGTTAAAATGAAACAAATGTTAAGATTTATAAGCTGAAATTGGACTTTTGAAATTTTTTTAGACCGAACTAATATACAAAAGGGTTGTTTCATTTTTCGATCTAAAAAATTTGTATGAAAATGGTGTACTCTCCTTGAAGGGTTTGTGGTGTCCCTCTTCCAACTAATTATACTAAAATAAAACCAAAATAATATTTTATGCAAAAATAAATAAATAAAGTCTATCTGAAATATAATACAAAACCCTAACCCACTTCCTTTCTTCCCCTGCACTTTCTGTTTTTCTTTTCAATTTTTCCCGGCAGCCTCATGTTCCCGCCGCCGGTCTACTCCTTTCCTATGATGTAGGCGGCGCTCGTGGTTTCATCCATTCCGATCAGGTCAATTTCTTTCTCTTTACAATCATGTTTCCTTTGATGATTCGCAGATTCATTTTAGTTACAACTGATCCATTGAAATCGCTCGGTTTCCTTTCTCTAACTCCATTGAAATCTCTCAGATTCTCATCAACCGCTTTTGCGAACAAAGAAAATCCTTCGATTTCGTTCCTTGTGAATAATGGATTCTCCAAACCGCAGATCTCTGAAATTGTCAAGAAAATACCTCGTCTTCTTTCAGCCAAACCCGAAAAATCACTGTTGCCGAAGTTGTTGTTCTTCAAATCTAAAGGCCTTTCTTCCCCGGAGGTTGCGAAATTAGTCACTCGTTATCCTTATGTTCTAAGACGAAGTTTAAACAAACATATCATTCCAACTTTTGATTACTTTAAAGGTTTGCTTCAAACTGAGGAGAACACTATGTTAGCCATAAAACGCGCTGTGGACCTTCTCTATGTCGATCTCCGAAGGTCTGTTCGTCCCAATATTGAATTACTGAGACAAATTGGTGTGCCCCATACTAACATTGAAGCCATTCTTAGAAGCCATCCATGCATGTTCGCGTTAGATTCCATTCGATTCAAGAAGGTTGTAGAGGAAGTCAAGGAACTGGGATTCAACCCTCTGCATCATAGTTTTGTCCGTGCTGTTGCTGTTCTGCTATCAATGAGAAAATGTATATGGGAAAAGAAGGTTGAAGTTTATAGGAAATGGGGTTTGCCTGAAGACGAGGTCATTTCTGCTTTTGGAAGGCATC
>JBBMEF010076275.1:0-10140 GCA_037832685.1 Sicyos baderoa | reverse complement strand
GCCAACACAACGTTGGTGAACCACGTAAATCTGTGTGTTTTTCTGCTCTTCTCTTCTCTTTTACGTTTTATTTATCTCCGATTATCGATTCTTTGGTGTCCGTTTCATAACAGATTTCTTATGCTTCTCAATCCCTATATATTCTGGTTTTTGTACGCAGATTTTCTTTTCTTTTTTTTGATTTTCTGAGATATATATATATATATATATATATATTAGTATTTCCTTTTTTGTTTCCGTTTGTAATTTTAAGACAAAATTGTGATTTTTGCATTGCGATCTTATATCTATTAATATGTTCCATTATATTACTCCGAAATGCTATAAATATAATATACGAGATCGAATGTGTTGTTGATGGTAAATCCTTATATATTCTGGAAGTCTATGGGTCAAACATGGATATAATTCATTCCATCCCATCCCCCATTTTCTCCCCACCCCAAACATGCCCTTAGAAGGTCTTCTCAACTTCTGTTTTGAATTCCATATTTATTCTCATTTTATATTAATTATTAATTGATAAGGTTTTTTTTTTTTTTTTTTTTTTAAAGTTATTGAAATTGCTGTGTAGATTGAATAAAATCTTTTCTCAAAGAAAAAAAAGATTGGATAAAATTTTGGTATTAAAAATTTGTAGAGATTTTTCTTATTTGGTTTCGAATTACTCAGATCTATCTGATTTTCTGATATATATTTTCTTGATTTTCCGTTTTTGTATTTCCCTTTTTGTTTCCGTTTGTATTTTTAAAGACAAATTATGATTTTGCAATGCCCTCTTATATCTATTGATATGTTCAATTATATTTTCCATATATATTTTCTTGATTTTCTTACTTTTTAGTATTTTATTTTTTGCTTCGGTTTGTAATTTTTAAGACAAATTGTGACTCTGCACAATGCCCGCTTATATCTATATTATGTTCAATTATATTTTCCATATGTATATTATTGATTTTTTTGCTTTTTAGTATTTCCTTTTTGTTTTTCTTTGTAATTTTAAGACAAAAATTGTGATTTTCCAACACCCGCTTATATCCATTAATACGTTCAATTATATTTTCCATACATTTCTTATTGTTCTTTTAAGAAATGTATAGAGATAAAATGAGATTTAAAGATTTTATTTTATATTAGATATTGAATATTATATTTGGTTGTAGAAACTTTTATGAGTTGACAATGGCTTAACTGGCGTGTCGTCAAGTGTCAAATATATTTATAATCAAATTATTTAAATTATTCAATATAAATGATCATAATCTCAGTAGGCATTATAGGATTACCTCGAGGAATTGAGTAATTAGTTTGATAAGGACTTGAACAAGAGATTTGATGGTGGTTTCTAGTACTCTAAAGGTTGAAATCAAGAAAACAATAATAATAAATAAATAAAGGCAAAAGATAAGAAGAGTTTCGGTAACATCTTGTTTGACCGAGTAATCATGACATTATGAGTTTGAATTTCTAATTATTGTTGAATTAAAAAAAAATCAATATAAAGTCACATCCCAAAAGACAATTCATTTTATTTTAGCTTAGTGGTGAGCAAGTAAAGACATTGTGTAAATTCATGTATTATTATTTAATCTTGATTTTCTACATGCAAACACGACGAGTCCTATGTCTAATGCACTACAAAATAGACGATAAAGACGATAAAGCTGGTCAAGTTAGGCATTCCTACTTGAACATCTAATTGAACACGGAGAGATGGAAACTTGATTCGTCCATACTCTCCTAGTTAGAGTATTCTAAATTTAGGATCAAAATGTCACATGTTTGAATCCCTCTTCTCCAAGTTTTTTTTTTTTTTTTTATCTCTCGAATGTAATAGAAAAACAAAATACGAAAATTCTTTTTTTTTTTAATCAAACAAACTTTCATTAATGAACGAAGCAAATTAATGGGATGAAAATACCATCTAACAATGATTTGGACTCACCTAAAAATGATGTCACCAAAGAGTTTCCGCAAAAAGAGAAATAAAAGTAACAAAATACGATAATTAAATATAAATTAAAATTATAAGACACATATATAACCACCAAATTAAAGAGAAAAATAAAATATTATTTCCTTGAAAAGGATACAAAGGTTCATATCCAAGTAAATTCAATATATATTATCTAAAATCAAAATTTCAAAGTAGAGATAGCATTGATTTTCACTTCAACAATCATGGTATTATTATGATGAAGAAAGCCATTCTTTGAATCCTCCACATCCTTCAATGACATGAATTGTGGATAACCCCAGCTTACTCCTTTGCTATCAAACCATGCAACTGCACAAATCAAAATAAAATAAAAGATTTTTCAAAATTTTCAATTTGATTCATTCAAAACATTTTAATTACCCTCTTAATTAAAGTTCAATTATCTCAAAATTTATTAACAATTAGTTTATCTAATAATTTTCATCATTCTAAAAAAGGTATTAAAAGTAGACCAAAACACATATAAAAGGCAAGGAAAGTTAGTTTATTACTAATAGGTAGAGTTTTTCTTGCTTCAACTCCGAGTTGACTCAATATAGCTATCTCGCCTTCGACATAAACTCGAAAACCTTGCGGAAAATCCTTGAGATTTTGCAAATCGAGGTACAAGGACAAAGAGTCTGTGGCACCCTGGGAATGAATATCTCCTCTAGGATATAATTTTATTTTCCTGAAAAAATAAGGTAAATTTATGTAAATATAATATGTAATTGATTCCAAAATAATAATAATTTTGAAAATCAAGAATTAAGTTTACATACCAACAATAGCCCTGCACCACAAAAACATGAGATTGATAATAATTTTGTAATTTTAGATTTGTAAAGTGTGTTACTCTCCAAGTAAATGAGTGATTTATTGGCTCCTTGAAGGAGAGAACCTCCCCCTTCACTCTATTATGCTTCACAATGGCAATGTCAACTCCAAAAACACAACAATCATTCACCAACAATCCATTTGAAGCATTATTGAAATAGGAGAGTGGCACTAATTTGTGTAATCCCCATTTTGTTTTCAATGAATGAAAACATCTACTTCTTCCATCTATCATAAGTAGATATAAATTCATCAATTATAATGTAGCAAAAAAAAAATATATATATATATATAAATTAGTAAAAACATTATCATAAATTAAAAGGGCTTAGCTACTAGGAAGAAGTGTGAAAGACTATACTCTTATAAAGGAGGACATATTCTAATGTCATGGATCTCTCAAGAAAGCATGTCTTAAGGTCACGAGTCTCGAACGTTGGGTTGCCTCTTCGGAGCTTAATTGATTTTAATTATCTATTTGTTTTAAGAAAATCGAATTATGTCATCTATTTTTGTTGTTTTATGTTATTAGGATATTCTATATGAACTCATGATAGTAGGACTAATAGTGAGTGACTTTTGATTGAATATTTTGTATATTTAATATTTATATTCATTTCATTAACTTGATATGATAATTATCGGAGATTGTATTTTGTTTATGTATAGTGTATGATTAATTTATTTTAAAAATATACATATTTGCAATGTATTGATTGAACCAATGATTCAATCCAATCCAACTAAAAATTATCAATGCTCGGCGGAAAAGTGACTAACCCAAAAATTTAGATTTGGTTGAAAACCTTCGCCCCAAACTAAAAATTTACCTAAACTAACAAATTTTAAAAATCAAGTTTTTGATAAAATAGCCAAACAAATTAACACATTAGCCCTATTTTTTTTTTTATCAAATTCACAAATTTAAACCAAAAATAAGTTTAATTTATAATTTATACAAAAAGGAGAATGATATAAATTTTTATTGGTATAAAAAATAATAAAATAAATATTGTAGTTCATTTTATTATTATAATCAATTATTTTTTATTCCACACCATTGGAAAATTGGGGCTCCCTAGGTAGAGGGGCATAATAATGATTGAGCTCTTGAATTTCGGAGTGTGTGCTATTTTCAAGATCTTACGTTCGAAGCAATATATTTATGTGTCACAATTTAAGAATGAATTAGTGGTTCCTCGGACGGATTTAAAAGACGTTCACTAATAGCGCTAACAAAAGTTATACCTCAACTTGAATAGTGCATTATCATCTATTTGAATCTAAGGGGCATACGGGACGAGGGCCATGATCCCCTCCAAATTTTGAATTTAATATCGAAATATGTTTTGGGATTTATTTTTTTAATATACTAAATTATACAAGATATGAAAATCCCCATTGAGATAGTTGGTGGAGCAATTAATTATCTGATTTGATATTAATTCATTTCCACTCTTGGTTACGTGTTTGATTTCTAGAATTAGTATTTGTACTTAAATATATATTAAAAAAAATTGTAAATGACCTAATTTTAAAATTCAATGAATGATTTATTTTTGCCTTTTTATTTTCTTTTAAATATATCCATTCTTTATTTCTTTTGCATTTTCCCTTTATTTTTTTAATATTTTATCCCTTTTTCTGTTTCCTTTATATATTATGGATACTATTTTAATTTTTTGTAATATATTTTAGTTTTATTTTTGAATATAATGAACATATTTTCTATTTTTTTTAAAAAAAAATAGTTTTTTATAACCATGTATTCATAAAAAATATTAAAAGAATATAAAAGTTATTATTAAAAATATTTTACACAACAATTAATTTATTATATTATTTATTGTTTATTTTATTAATATATAAACACATCTTTATTGAAAATTTTACATTCATCGATGATAAAACTAATTAGTCATAAAACTCTATCACTCAATTAAATCTATTGCTAATAAAATTCAATTTGAATTTCTACTACACATGTATTAATTTTAATTTTGTATTATTAATAAAAAATAATTTTCCATTTTTTATTTAATGCAAAATTAGAATGGTAATTTTGTATTATTAATAAAAATAATTTTCCATTTTCTGCTGTCTTGTTCATCATTTTTTGTTGGGCATTGCTCGTCATTTTTTGTTGGCATTGCATTCTGACGCACACCGTTTATTCTGCCAAGCATTGTCAATTGATTTCTGCTAGAGATTAAAACCGATTCTGACGCACATGGTTCATGTTTAGACTTGATTTTTAACCACTATTTCTGAATTTGTTTTTTGTTATAATGGTTTTAAATTATGCATGCGGAGTAAGAATCATTTTAGGATTTATTGTAGAGTCGCGTTCTTACCATTAGTACTAAATATTAAATTTATACCAATTTTACTTAAAGACCTACCATAGATGTTCTAAATTGAGTTGGATTATAAGAGTTTTACACATATTTTTTACTTTGTCAATTCGTCCACCCATCTAATTCAATTTATTTAGCTTAATTCAACAACTAACCCAACTCAATAAAAATGGTAAAATCATGATTCAACAAAACCAAAAAAAATTATAATCCTACCCCTTCTACCATTTGGATCGACTAATTAAAAAAAAAAAAAACACACATATATATATATATACTTATATACTTAATATTTTTTTTAAATCAAAATTTATTTAACTTCCGTTTAGGTTACACTGCCCCCTTCTATCGCCCACTCACATTTAGATTTATCTACGCCGTCGACGCTCGCCGGCGGCGCTCCACCGTCTTCTTCTTTTTCTGCTCTGACCATTCTTGCCGAACAAGGTATCTTTTCATTCAATCTTCTATCCCTAATCTATAATTTATAATTTCAAGCACAATTTTGAGTTCAAGAGTTAAATCGCGCCAACGTATTTTTCTATACCAGAAGATTGCCAATGCTGTAATGGAGTTATTTGTGTTGAATCATTGATTCTTCAATCAATTTGTTCCATCGTGATTTTTTTTCTTTTTTTTTGGTAATAAAGGATTCATTGCGCTTATTGTCTTCTTTCGAATTAGAATTTATTTTGCAATTATCTAAAGGTTGGTGCCGGGTTGGTTTCATTGTTTGATGTAATCGAGTCCAAAGCTGGTTAGGTTGGATCCTTTAAATCCATAATAGAGAGCAGCAGTACCCTCGACCTTAAAATTGATATTCGAGAGTAGTAGTGTCCCCAAGGGGTGGCACAAGTGAACCATCACGGAGTGGCTCAATTGGTCAAAGAGGACCTTGGGGTACATAAGGTGATGAGTTCAATCCATGGTAGCCACCTATCTAGAAATTAATTTCCTACGGATTTCCTTGGTATTCATATATTGTAGGGTTAGGCCGTATGTTCCGTGACACTAGTCGAGGTGCGCGAAAACTGGCCAAGACAGTCACAAATATAAAAAAGAAAAGGTCGCACGGGTGGTTGAAGGCTTGGGTTTTGAAGGTGTGCTCTCCTCAAGGTCCCAGGTTCGACATTCACCTATGACATTAATTTGTAGACACCTCCCATGTCTCCATTCCTTCGATGTCTCCTGGTGCTAGGCTTAGGGACGGACGTGATTACTATGAGTATGGTGAAGCGAAGCTCCAATTTCTATGTTTCAGAAGAAAAAAAAAATCGAGAATAGTAGTACCCTCTACGTAGGGTTTGTGGTCCCTTCACCAATTTATACTAAAAAAAATTGTTTTGCAAAATTGTTTTTGCTGTTTAGATGCGATTCAAAAAGCAAAAGCGACATCGGAGAGCTGTGAGATTTTACACTACATGTTTTGGATTCAGGGAGCCGTTCAAAGTGTTTTGTGATGGAACTTTTGTTCATCATCTTCTCTCTAATCACATATTGCCGGCTGATGATGCCATTGCGAAACTTCTTGGTGGCCAAGTCAAGCTTTTCACCACTAGGTCTGTTCTTGTTTGTTACTGACTCAATCACATGTTTTTTTTGTAAGCCCATTTGGTTTTTATTTTTCATTGTCTCATTGTTTTGCAGATGTGTGCTTTTAGAATTGAAGGCCCTTGGCCAATCCCATTCTAAAGCTTTAGAGGCAGCTAGTAACCTGTCTATTGCAAGGTCAGCCACAGACTCATCTTGTTTCCATTCTTAATTTGAATATTTCTTTTCATGGTGACTGATTGCTTGTCATGTTCTTGTTTTATCATCATTTGTTGATGTGAACTGGTGCAATGGCATGTTTGAGATTGATTTGAAAATCACTTGTTCCTTTTAATTATGAGTAAAACTTAGGTACTTGTTGGTAAGTATGGTGTCCATACTTACCAACACATGAACCACACATTATTGTTTAATAGAAAAAAGAAAATTTAATAAAAAGATTGATTTGACATCTTAAAAGATAAATGAACAAAAATGTGTGGCTCATATGTTGGTAAGTATGAACACCATACTTACCAACAAGTACCTAAGTTTTGCTCTTTAATTATTCAAAATCATTTTTTAAGGTACAAAAATCTAGTCTAAATTAACCGTCATGAAGTGGCTCAATTGGTCAAAAAGGGTCTTGGGGGTGCATAAGGTGATGGGTTCAATCCATGGTGGCTACCTACCTAGGAATTAATTTTCTATAGGTTTCCTTGGCATCCAAATGTTGTAGGGTCAGGTGGTATGTCTCGTGACATTAGTTGAGGTGCTCGAAAACTGGCCCCAGACAATCACGGATATAAAAAAAAATCTAGTCTATAATCAATCATTAGGTTGATTTTGAATGACTAAAGACATGTTTTACAGTAATTTTGAACTTGACAAAAGTGATTTTAATAATTTCAAATCACTCCTAAACATGCTCTCATTATATTTGCTTGTTCAATTCCAACTTTTCTGAGTTGAAATTACATTTTTGTGTTAGATGTGACCACGAAAAAAGAAAGCATGCTGTGTCATGCATCATGGAGGTGATCGGTAAATCAAATGCTGAGCATTTTTTTGTTGCCACTCAAGATTCTGATCTTAAAAAGCAGCTTCAAGAGGTAAGTTTATTTTATTCATTGATCCCAAATTTTTTCCATTACATCTGTAATCTTTTTATTATTTCAAATATTATTATTTCACATTTGCAGTTTACTATCCTTTTCCAACTTCTTAGTTTAAGAATTGTTTCTCTTTGCTGCTTTCTTTTTTGTTCTATATTTTAAAAATACTTAATTATAAATTCTTTTGGAAGTCTAATTATATATACTGCTTGTATTGATGAATTTGTGAAGCCTTGAAATTATCAACTTGCTGCCATGTCTAAATTCTTTTTTATGTACATGTTTGCAGATACCTGGGGTCCCACTCATATTTGGTCTGAGAAATGCACTTTTCATGGAGCAACCAACTGACTTGGAACGCCAATTTGTTAAATCTTTGGAAGAAAAACGATCGCATATCACTGAGGTCGAACGCAGTTTGTTACAGAAAGTGACGAAGAAAATAATAAAGGACAACATGGAACCTGAGAAAACTAACGAAGATGGAGATCTGGAAGATCAAGTTTCCGAGATACCAATTTTGGAAAAGGAAAAGAAAAAGAAAAGAAATATAGATGATTTGAAGAATAGACCTCAATTTAAGAGAAAGAGAGCAAAGGTATATTTTGGTCATACTTTTAGCTTTCTATATTTAAATACCATGAAATTAAACTTCTGTAGTTCTTATGTTGATTTTTTAGGGGTGTGTTTAGTTTAGGACCCTAATTTGTTTACTAAATGAATTGCACAGAGTCACATGAATGCATGTTTTGAAAATAAGTTTGATGATTTTCATTCTTTTTATGGGAATTTCCAGCTAGCCTTCGAGTTGGTTCTTAGTTAAAACCAATTCTTTTGGAGTAGGAAGAAATTTAATGATACAAAACCACGTTTTTATTTTCATTAAATTAATCATTACATCTATGGAAACTGACATGTACATTTACATTTACAACTTCCCATTTTCAATCGTCCCCGAAAGGTGGCACGGGGTTGAAGACTTGGGCTTTGAAGGTATGCTCCCTTCAAGGTCCCAGGTTCGAGACTCACATGTAACATTACTCCTTCAGGATGTCTCTGGTGCCTGACCTAGGGACGGGCGTGGTTACCCTTGTTTCAAAAAACTTCCCATTTTCAATCGTAGGCATGGTCTTGGATTGTATACGGTGTCTTGACTGGTTTTATGTGAAATTCCTTTTAGTTATTTTAATTGCAAATTTTAAACATAAGAAACATAATTGCTGATAGTTAACTGCAATATTTAGTGTAGAAGCATTTAAACAGTGTTCTTTAAGAGGTTCTTATCCAAAATAATTAATGTTCAATGAGCCACTGGTTGGTATGTATGTTTCATGGTGCCATTCTGTTGCTGCTTTTAGTTATTATATGATATGGTGATTATATGAATCAGACCAATTTTCTTGAGTACTTTCATTTTCTTATCTCTCCACAAAACTCTGCAGGGTCCAAACCCTCTTTCGTGTCTGAAAAAGAAGAAAAAGGCCAATCCAAACCAACATCCGCCCGAGAAGGTATTTTTGCATCTTTATTAATTCTGAATTATTGTTTTATGATTGTTGCAAACAGGAGACATGATGTGCAGGTCTAGTACCTCGCCTTGTGTCTCGAGCACCTAGTAAAACTAGGCGCGTGCCTTTCGTGATTAATTATATAGATAAAGAAGTTTTATTAATCCTAAACATAAAATTCCTTACATTTAGGTTTATTTTTGTTCTTCATTAACTAAAAAAAAATAACATTTACTAATCCTTAGAGCATTATGCTAAATGTGTTAAATATGGATTCTCATGACCCTCTTGACCCTAAGCCATTCCGTGGTTAAAAAAGTCTATTACTTGTTATTACATTTTATCAGTTGCTGTTTTGTAACGTGGAAAGTACTTTGTGCTAAATGTGTATATTTTTATTTATGGAATTGTTTCTGAATGTAAGAATAGGTGAGGGAGACCCAGGATTCAATGTACTTTCCAGGCTCTCTATGGTTCATTGGAAATTTATATTATCTTAAAAGTAAATAATAGTCGAGTTCCCAAGGGCCGAGGTTTGAAGTCTTCAAATATTCTCCCTTGAATGTTTGCATATTCGACACTCACAAATGTATTTTTGTAAAAACCCTTGTTGTCTTCCAAATCTTAACTATGGGACAGCGGGTGCCCCGAATATTTAGTGGAGTGAAGCTCCAATCCCCACCTACAAAAATTAGGTCCCTGATAATTTTCTTTTGAAATTGATATTTGAGGGTAACTCAATTGGTCATGGAGGGTCTTGGGGTGCATAAGGGTATGGGTTCAAATCCCATGATGGCCACCTACCTAGGAATTAA
>JBBMEF010076264.1:0-10141 GCA_037832685.1 Sicyos baderoa | reverse complement strand
ACTGGCGCCCGCCGGTCATAAATGTAAAACAATGACCGACTACGCCGGTCATAAATCCCACGATTTTTACTAGTGAATGTCAAGCTTAACCGATTCAATCTGTTGCTATGGAAAAATTTAGCTATTCCTATCCTAAAATTCTACTGTATTATAGGACACATCTTATTGGTGAAGATCCATTGTCCCCCAAAAATACCCCACATGGATCATCCAACCACACACATAGAAAACAACCTTGGTGGAATCATTAGTCGGACTGCTTTGTTGTGAGAAAGTGCTCTATCGACAGACAAGAGGATTGATGGAGAATTTCATATTTTGATAGATATGACGTGAGTGTTTCCAAAAAATATTCACTTGCATTATTGCTTCTTAACACTTTATCAATTTCAGCAAAAAATATTCACTTGCATTATTCACTTTCATGTGTTCGGATTTCAGCATAAAAGTGGTAGAGATTAGACAATAACTCGATCAATTTTTTATCAACAAAAGACACAAAATATCAAAATTCGTTTTTTGACATGACGGGCATGGACCCCAAATATTAGAATGTACTAACCACGACAATGGATATCAAAGAGAGAAACAAAACCTGAGCAGGCAACAGGATCCTGAACCCAAACCTAAAAAATATAAAGACCTCTAGATTCGTAAAAACAAGTTATAATAATTATCAAGTTATAGGCGAAATAGTGTCAGACCCAAGAATAGAGGATTTGGATCCACCGCAGACCCAATGGACAAACTCGTTGAAAATAAATGGGGATAACCTATCATATGACTAGTAGCACCAGAGTTGATAACATATTTGGTGGGAGACGGAAAGAAGACAACTGTTCATGTTAGATAATCCTACCGTAGACAATATTAATCAAATGGAATCACCAACCTTAGCAAATCATGTGATCGCAACAATAAATCAATTAAAAACAACTAATCCATTCGACAATTCCAACAAATGAGACAATCGCCAAAACGTAGCAAAACACAAGGAAGGTTTAAAAGCAAGCACGAACTCAAAAACGTCACTTAATCAACCATTTTTCAGTTTGTACCACAACAAACTCAACAAGTAAATTATAGTCACGAAACAACCCTATGCAACACTAAAACACCATGGGATACAAAATTGTCGCACCTCATAAAGAAGTGACCAAGTAGCTTTAAAATCCATCCACTCAACCAACGAATCAGCAAACTAGACCCGAACAACAAACCAAAGTGAACAAATCCAATACGCATCAAACAAAACGACCATAATAACATCCCGCACCAAATCTGAACATTCTTAGTTGATGAAAACTGTAACCCAAATTGTAAATTCCGAAAAAACAGCACCAACACCTCAGAAAGCAGTAGCAATAAACACAACCAAGTAAGATTGAATTAAAAAAATAGTCGAACACCTTCTAACCATCAAACTCAAGACAAAAATGTATTAGAAACTGAAAATACAAGCACACAAACATGTTGGAAACATCAAGGAGAGAAAAACCCCATAAAATGAGGCAGCAAACGATCACCGCAAACGCCCTCACGCACCAGCGAGAGGAGGTGACCGTCGCACCTTGTAGTGGCGTGTGACCTTCACACACCGCTCAGAATGTAACGAAACTTCTCAGATGCGTAGATCGACATCTGGGCTACCTGATGGTGGCGGCAGTGGCGATGACTAACTCGCCAAAAAAAAATTTCGACGACGACAGTCTGACGTGGGCAGTGGGGAGATTTTTATAAACCTAGTGATCTACTACCATGTTGTATTTTAAGTAACTCAAGCTCTGTGCATTCATCTTCATCGTCACGTGTTCTCTTTCTTGAAGCCCTTACACGATACTCACAAAATGTCATGTTCTTTAGTTTAGGGTTTAGTATTTGTTGCTCGAATTTCTATTATAAATTACATTCGATTTGTTAACTGTTGTGAACTTATTCAATTCATAGTTAATGCCCTCTATGTAGTGTACTTATTTAATTGGTTTTAGGATTTAGTAATAACTCTTACTTGAACTTCTATCTGAATTGGATTGCCACCAAATAACAAAACCAACGCACCACTGACCCTTTCATGCTTGAGCTACTCTTACCACGAGCTTGCATTTCAATTAGTGCCTTATTTATATTATAAGTAGTGTAACCAACGCACCACTGACCCTTTCACGCTTGAGCTACTCTTACCACTAGCTTGCATTTCAATTAGTGCCTTATTTATATTATAAGTAGTGTATTTAGCTTGTTTTAAGTATTGAATCCTTGATCCTTACAAATCTCTTCAATTTTCACGTGCTTCAATGATAATATTGATGTTGTTACAAGAAAGATCTACCACTTGTTAGGGGACAACAAACAACCACAAACCTCCACATTGATATGATATTGTCCACTTTGGGAATCACCCCTCATGGCTTTGTTTTTAGATATCTCCCAAGAGACCTCACATCAATGGAGGTGTTGTCCCCTCTTTATAAACTCAAGATCTTCCCCTCTTCTTAGCGATGTGGGATACTTTGATTACTCAACAGAGAGAGTTAAGGATGAAAAGATCTAGAATGCAAGGTATATTATGAACATAATAGGGATAGTACGTATTTTTACAAAGATCATAAGGGTTAAGAATGAAAAACCCCCTTTATATTTCTATATTGTGAATTTTACTAGTGCCTCTTTTCGCTCTCCTGTTAGACACGAAGAAATATGTTGCCCATAAAAAAAGTGCAACAAAAATAAGAATTACAATAGTTATTAAAATGATCAAGTATTGGTTTGAATATTCATTCTTGTATTCCATATTCAACAATGTCGTCGTCGGCGGTAACGTTCCTACAAAAATCCTAAAAATCTTGTAGATTTGATGCAATTGAAAGAATCAAATAAATCATATGAAGGATCAAATTAAAGAAATTTGCTACAAAAATAAATAATACCTCTTTGCTCTTTGAAGCTTGCTAGAAGATTTTGTGGTGTGCCCCTATCCATGAGGTAATCTCTTCTACTACTATTTACAAGTAATTAATATACAGAAGGATTTAATCATGTGTATAAATTTTTACTTCTTAAGAAATTTGGCAAAGATTAAAAAATAATAAAGAAATTAAAAAAAAAAAAATCATTAAAAATCTAACCTTTTGTCTTTCTGTTGATCTTTCTTCCGATGATCTTGTTTTCTGATTCTCAAACATTTGTTTATAACAAGAACAGAGAAGTTAGTAATTAAATTAGTAAAAAAAAAAACTCTTTTTTTTTATCGATTTTAAAACCAAATTAATTCGAATGATACAGATATTCAGGAACCCAGTTGAAGTAATGAATAAAATGCGTACACATTTGTCACATCTGAAATTAATTAAGAATAAGTTTAAATTTCAGCAACATCGAGAAATGGAACTTGAAATATAAATCAAAACCAAACAAAATACAACGAGAATGAATCTTGACTTTCATTGAAGAAGAAAACAATTCTACACGCAAAAGAGAAGTGTAAGAAAATAATTTACTATTCTGAGCTCTTTATCATGTTTAATTATGGGATTGGCATTAGTCGAGGTGCGCTTGTGCACGCAAGCTGACCCGGACAGTCACAGACATAAAAAAAAAGAAAAAAAAGAAAAGAGTTATAGTCTAGTAACTAACCCTAACTCTTTTCTTGGCAATTCATTTTTCTAATTATTATTATTATTATTATTATTTAATTCATTTTTCTACTATTTCTTTTTTTAAATTATACTAATTGAGAGTGAAGTGATGAACCCAAAAACTCTTGGTTTGTTGGATGTACATTGATGTCATTAAGTAATGCAATTGTTTTTCTTTTCTTTTTTTGAATATAAATTGGGGGAGGGGATTACAATATTGACTATTCCAGGGTTCGAACGCGTAACGCTGGTGTTAAACTCGTTTACAATCAAACAATGCAATTGCTTTTGCTGACACTATATATATATATATTTTTTTATTATTATTTTTTTTTTTTGAAAACTTGTTGCCACTATTCTTAGTTCTTATATTAAACATCAATTATTTGATAAACTCAAAAAAAAAAAAAACATTCAACTAGAAGCATTTTCGTTAAGATATAAATTTTAAGTTTCATTTTATTTTAGATTGGTATCTTTAATTGCTCTATTTTAGTCTATCTTACTAGAAAATGTTAAGATAAAATATAAGTTTGATCTCTATAAATTGATGAAAGTTAGAGTTTGGTTTTATAAGGAGTGTTTGTTTGACATCTTTTAAGTAGAATTTAGTGGGAAAATTTACTAATTCCTCCCACGAAAATCTACATTCGAACGAATTTTTATTAATTTCTGTCATTTTTACTTTTAAAAATAACTTCTCATTTCTAACCATTTATTTTTATTCATTCGTTTATAATTATTCAATCATTCATAGCCACTAATTTTTAATCATTTCTTCTAAATAAATCAAAATAAATCATTTTTAACTAATCATTTTTTATCATCTCCTTTTTATCTACTCAAAATAACTACTCATTTTAAATCTACATCCAAACAAAATTTTGACTCTAACTCCTCTCACTACTACAATATCTCTTATAGATGGCAGACATATAATTTTCATTTGAAAAACACATAGGCATCGATGGCGGGCGCAAATGCCCGCCGTTAACTAGTAACGATGGCGCGGATAGCGCCCACCATTACAAAGAAATCATAGCATCAATGGAGGGCAGTTAATGCTCGCCATTAATCCTCATCGATGGCGGGCGGGCCAGCCATCATAACTAGACGCGTGCGTGCCCCCTCTTTTTTCCTTTTATTTTCACTTTACCAACTTCACATTCTCTCTCTACCTGAGTCCCCCATTTCTCTTTTCCATCTTCTCATCTTCTCATTTTCCACAATTTTCAAGCTTTCAAGGTCTAGGGTTTGTCATTTTCGCCATTTTCGCTCACTTTGAAGCTCACAATGTTGGGTTTTTCACATTTTCGGCATTTTCAAGCTCTCATGTTTCCATTTTCGGCCATTTGTGGCATTCTCACTAACTAGGTATGTATGTTGTAATCTTTCCTAATAAGTTTTTTTTAGCTCATTTCTTGTGATAAATGTCATGTTGTGTAAATGTCATGTTGTAATTTGTTGTAATTTCTTCTCAAATGCATTTTGTGATAAATGTGTAATGTATTGTAAACTTCACAAATGCATGTTTTATTTTTTACATATATGTTTCAAATTTATGCATAATTTGTGTTTCTTATGATAAATTTGGTCATTTGAGTTAAATTTGAGTTTGTTTCACAATTTTGGCTATTGGTCATTTGAGTTTGTTTCACAATTTGGTCATTTTGGCTAGTGTAACACTACTACAATATCTTAAATTGATGGCGGGTACAAAAAAGTTTTTTGAAAACACGGAGGTTCGATGGAGGGCGCAAAAAGCCCGCCGTTAAGTTTCATCGATGGCGGGCATAGCGTTCGCGTTGCCGTTACATCGATGGTGGGCGCATAGTGCCCACCGTTAAGTGTTAACAAAGGCAGGCAAAGTGCCCGCAATGCCGTTACATCAATGGCGGGCGCATAGTGCCCGCCGTTAACACACATTGATGGCGGGCGCGCCCGCCATCGTATATCTGCGTAAAACTGCCACTTTTTTCCCCTTCTCTCTCTTCTTTTCACTTTACCAAATTACACACTCTCTCTACTCGAGACCTCCATTTTCAACTTTCCCTCTTCTTCTTCTTCTTCTCATTTTCCACTATTTTCAACACCTCAAGGTCCAGGGTTTAACGTTTGGGTCCCATTTTCTCCATTTTCACCCTCTATGAAGCTCACAAGGTCTCATTTTCACTATTTTCGCCATTTTCAAGCTCTCCATTCTCCATTTTCGGCCATTTTCACTAATCTCGCAAATCAAGTATGTTTTTTCTAATCTTTCCTAATAAATTGTTTTTTTAGCTTATTTTTTGTGATAAATGCATGTTGTATAATTGCAATGTTGTAATTTCTTCTAAAATGCATGCAATTTTTGATAAATTTGTAATTTGTGATAAAATGCATATTGTAATTTGTTGTGTATAAATGCATGTTGTAATTTGTACATATATGTTTCAAATTTGTGAATAATTTATGTTTCTTGGATACATTTGTTCATTTGGGCATTTATACAATTTTGACTAAACTCTCTAGTTTGTTTTTAAAAATTTGTAGATTAAATTTCTCTAGTTGGCTAGATTTATAAACATGACTATGGATAAGTCGTAGATGTTTAAGGATCGAATATCACTTGAATATAGTTTAGGAGTTGAGATATTTATAAGCAATGCAATACGACATTCGAAAGGGTCAAATAATGTCGTTTGTTGTCCATGTTTGAAATGTGTGAATGACAAGTTCCAAAATGTGAATGTAGTTAGACACCATTTGTTTTGTAATGGTATTGATGAAAGTTATAACATATGGATTTGACATGGAGAATCAGTATCGAGGAAAAGAAACATGGAAAGTGTTCCAATAGATGATGTTCGTGTGGAGGAAAATGTTGATGACTCGGATGATCCAATAGGGATGTTTCTCAGAGCTATTACAATTTTTGAGCGTTTTATTGCCTAGTCCTAATGAAATTCTGACATCTACCTATTACGCAAAACAATACTTGAGTACCTTATGAATGAATTATGAAAAGGTTCATGCATGCATCAATGATTGTTGTTTGTATCAAAAAGAACTTTTTGATGCAGAAGTGTGTCCTACATGTGGAACATCAAGATGGAAGGTTAAGAAGAACATGAAAGAAGGGGTGAAAAACATTATGTTTCAGTTACCTATGGGCTACTTGCGATAAAGCCGTATTGAATAACTACATATTAGTAGACGGCTCCGAGTTTGCAATGGTTGTGAAGAAAATGCAATATCGTGATCAAATTGACCGTATAATTCAAAGTTTGGAAAAGTTGGAGGATCATAGTCAACGAATATTCTTTCCTTTCAATACTGGGTAAGTGTTTCAAATTTTGCATCTTTAATGTTTATATCATGGTAATCAATATTAAATTATGTGTATATATAGAGGTCACTAGATTTTGATCGTCTTAGTTCTTGAGAACAATACGACTTACATTTTCAACTCCTTAGGTCAAAATATGTTGGTTATTTCCTTAAAATCTTCAATTTAGTTTGTATCCCATATTTTTAGGAGAATTTTGTTAAGGATTTGTTGGGGGTTTCTCTATAAAATAACACCATTTCTCAATTGTAATTGAGTATGTAAATATAATAAAATTTTATTCTCATATATAAAATTGATTAAATCCAATCGATAAGGGTTTACACAACATCGTAAATACGTAAGTTTTAATTTTATGATTATATTTTATCTTTTGAGCTTTATATTTTGTCTTCTTAAAGTTTCAATTTTATAATTGCAGTGGGTACAGAGCGTGGCATAACAACCCCAGGTTGAGGGCTAAAAATTTAAATTGGTAATGAGTGTAGGTACAGTAGTTAACAAATAATTTTGTTAGTCTTCTTTTGTCATTATGAATTATCTACTAAGTATGTGTAACTTCTATTTTTTACTAGTGCCCTATACAAAGTGGATCTGTAATATGTGGATTTTACGTCCAACTATTCATACGGAAGATGCTCTACAACCCACAAACGCACATATTGAGTCTTGTAAGTTTTGTAATTTCCCCATTTTTATTCAATGAAATGAGAGAGAGCGAGAATTAACATGCACTAATTTGATCTTATGAATTATATGTGTCTTGCAGTTCAAAAACGGCCCAACCACATTCTCTCAAGCTGATATTGATGAGGTACGAATAGAATGAGCTGCATTCATAGGTAGACATATGATACGAAATTAGTTGTACATAGTTTAAATTTTAATTGAATATATAGTTTGTTACTTGCATTTTGGAGGGACCAAGTCCCATTTTTTCTATTGGGTTTTGTATTTTAGTTATGGATGTACCATTTATAGGTGGAGTTTTGTACAAGTAATTTTTCGGTAGCATATTTCAATTATTGTGTTAAGACATGAATATATGTGTGTTTTATAATCTTTTTAGAAGTTATGTGTTAAAACATGCATATATGAGGTCAAGTTTAGATCATTGGTTAGAAATGTGTTAACTTCTTTTCATTTGAAGCCAATATGTTTCCTTTTTTTTTTTTTTTTTTTAATTAAGTTTGAAGGGCTTTCAATGGCAGGCACAACTTGTACAATATATATTTTTTTTTAAATGATGGATATCCTTTAATGGCAGGGTCCATGTTTCTTCTTTCTTTCATCCAAGTGTAATGACTTTTAATGGCGGGCATAATTAATATGTGTGTCCTTTTTTAATATAATAATAATATCTTTTAATAGCGCGCACAACCGAGGTGACAATTTTAAAATAACCAAGCTATATATTTCTGATTTTGTAAAAAAAAAAAAACAGCATCGATGGCGAGCACATGCAAAAATGCCTTCGAAGGTCATCGATGGCTGGCATATGTGCGCGCCGTCGAATGTCATCGATGGCGGGCATGTGCGCTCGCTGTCGAAGGTCATCAATGGCGGGCACATGCGTGCACCTTCGAAGGACATCGATGGCGGGCATATGCGCGCGCCTTCGAAGGCGGTCACTTATGATGGCGGGTGCGCCTGCCATTGTTTCCTTGTCCGCCATCAAACGCCTTCGATGCTAGGGCTATTGATGGCAGACTGGAACCCGTCATTGTTGTTTAATAATGGCGGGTCGCGCCCGCCATCTTTGACCGTTTTTCTACTAGTGTATGTATTACATTAGAATTAATTGATTTACATGTTTGAGTTAGATATGTGACTCAACTCTACTTTGTTTTAAAAAAATTATAGGTTAAGTTTCTCTAGTTGGCTAGATTTATAAACATGACTATAAAGTTTAAGAGTTGAGATATTTATAGACAATGCAATACGACATTCGAAAGGGTCAAATAATGTCGTTTGTTGTCCATGTCTGAAATGTGTGAATGCTAAGTTCCAAAATGCGAATGTAATTAGAGACCATTTATTTTGTAATGGTATTGATGAAAGTTATAACACATGAATTTGGCATGAGGAATCGGTATCGAGGAAAAGAAACATGGAAGGTTGTCAACAAAAGCATAGTTCAAATGCATTTTTTTATAACCAACCAATGAATAAGTTACATACATCAATCCTCACCCCCAAATGTTCTTGAGTTATTTTATTATTATTTTTTTTTGATAGCAAACAAAAAACTTCATTACTATTTTTTTTTTTAAAAAGAGTTCTAAACATAAAGTTCAGTCTTCCATGTCAAAGATTCATCACTTTAATCCCTCTTTAGAATGTAAAAAAATAAAACAAAAATAAATAAAATAAAAGCGATCATAAGAAGATATTATGAACAATAAAGACAAAAAAAGTTAGACAAAGAACAATCACCAACTTTTCCTCACGAATGAAAGATTGAAGAATTAACTTGAAAAAATGCGTCGATCGGTTCGTTTCCCCCGTTTCGTCAGACCCTCGCTGGAGCCCGCTGAGCCGCCCTCCACCACCAATTTCTTTCATCAGAAGTAAAAGGAAAACACTATGGGCCTGTTTGGCCCACCAACAACAGGCCGGGAAGGGAAGGGAAGAGCCCTTCCCGGCCGGGTTAATCCGGCGCGTAACCCGGCCATTTCCCAGCGTTCTTTTTTTTTTTTTTTTTTTTTTATTAGCTTCCTTTTTTAATTACTTCCTTTCTTTTATAGGTTTTATGTTTATTTTCTTTGTTATTTATTTCATTTTTCCTTTTTAATGTTTTGGGTTTTATTTCTTTGATTTATTTTATTTTCCAAATTATATTGCTATTCAATTACAATTTATGTTTATTAATTTTATATATATATAATTAAAATACTTATACCAAAATAAATCATCAAAAACATTATTTTTAAGTATAAATTAAGAGATGATGACCACAAATTCTACAAAATAAATGAGATCAAAATTGATTTTGAAGACCGAATTAGTGAGTGAGGGAGTTGAATTGAATGACCATCAAATAATAAAGTTCAATTCTTTTTATAATTATTAAAGAAAATTTGAACTTACTCAATCTTAAATTATTTTAAAAGTAAAGGTATTTTACCAACTATTTCCTCTTAACTTATGTATACTTATTTTTTCTTTTTTATTGTAC
>JBBMEF010076253.1:0-10141 GCA_037832685.1 Sicyos baderoa | reverse complement strand
GGAAATTTGAGAGAAAATAGGCTTAAATTTGAAAAACCAAAAACAAGAAACCAAATGATTATCAAACGGGGCCTTAAATCTTCAAATTATCAAGACCCACTAATTTAGAAAAGAAAACTTTCTTTTCTATAATTTATGTGCATTCTCCCATGCTTCTTCAGTTTGTTATCTTTCTACTTTTTCTTTTGGGCGTTTTCGCTCTTTTGAAAAATTAAAAATTTAGTACTATGACTCTTTTTTATCCTAAATTTTTGTTTCACATAACCTATTTATTCATTTGCGATTAATCATTTTATCTTTTTTATTAGGGTAACATGTATTCCAAACATTCATATTTTTTCTTATAATAATATGCATCCATACAATTTATATAATATCTCTGAGAATCTTATTTTTTATTTTTTTTTGTAGTACTTATTTTTCATATTCTAGTAGATGTGATGACATGAAAAGTCTTAAAAGTAACAAACTTTTTCATGGATACACGTTTAAAAGTTTAAGTGTTCATTTGAGTAAATTAAAAAAAAAAAAATATATATATATATATATATATATAACACTTTCATCTACAAAATATTAAAAACTAACCAAAAGTTTAGGGAATCCCAAGTTGAAATAATAAAATTTCCATCGCGACCATATTTAAAGTTAAGAAATTTGTGGAAGATCGCTTTATAATGGTCCCAAAGTTAAATAAGAAGGTAATGGATGAACAATTATGATGAATAGTATATTCATTTCATCCACACATATAATATTATATAATTTTTTAATTCTTTTTCTTTTTTTCGTAACTTTATGCTTGACCATCCATATGCATACATCTATTCCTTTAATCCACTATCAATCATCACTCTTTTCTCTTTTCTTCCTATCCTCACCCTATGTTTAGCCATTTGTTCATATAAATATTAGGAAATTTTACATTTTTAGATAAAAAAATTTGTGATTTTAAAATTGAAAATTTTTTATTCTTCAAATTTTAATAATATTCGCTCTAAGTATTTTTTTTTAATTTACTTATATATTTATTTAATTTTAGTTATTATAATTAATGATTTTGTTATCTAAGAAATTATAAACAGACATTACTAAAATATTATGAATAAAAATGTTCAATTTTGAAACGTATAAATTAAATTAAAATTATACCCAAATTTTAAGTAATATATATTTTTTTTTTGTTTATTATAATCAACTGTTTTTTTTATCTAAACGAGAAAATATTGAATGGGTAAGAATAGATTTCAAAGTAATTTTATAAAATTTATGGGACTAACAAATTTTCACAAATTCTTTATAATGATATGATATTGTTCGCTTTGAAAATCATCCATTGTAATTTTGTTTTAGGTATCTCCTATCCCAAAAGGTGGAAAATACCTAGTCATACAAAATCTCGCTACCACTTCTTTGTTTACAACGGATACCACCCTTCAACAATGTATATCGTGTCATACGAGAGTTGTCAACTCTTTTGTTCTACACCAAGAGATCTCCTTTTAAACAAAGTGCATTCAAATCATACGGTTGTCTTCTTTGTTTCATAGTGGGAATCTTTCGCACAACGTTAAGTTAAGAACTTAGTTCTGATACATTTGTTAGGGACAATAAATTTTCACAAACCTTCCACATAAATAATGGCTTTATTTTTTGGTATTTCTTAAAATGCCACGATATTGTTCCTTCTTTATAACTCCAAATTTTTCTTCCTAACTAAATAACGTAAGATATTTTGTTTACTCAAATATTAAAATTAAATTTAAATTATTTTGGGAGGTCAATTTATATATCACAATATTCAAGATGGAGTTGGATTAGAAGACCATCCCTCTCATAAATAATATTAAAATAGGGATGAGATCAACCAAATTTAAAAATTTAGAACTCATAATCCCTCTCCATTCTCCCCTGCCCACCTTAAGTTGGTGAGTCAAATTTGACTCACCCACCCTATAAAGCTACAATAAAGGAAAAAAATAATGAAAGAACATATTTATCTAGGTAAGAGTTTTAAAACATAAAAAATATATCTACATTGACTTTAGGACAAATGTATAATTACATAATTAGTATAGGTGGGTCAAAATAGCTTAATTGAAAGTCAAATTAGCTTAATTGAAATTTAATACTTGACTTTTTAATAATCTTCATTTTTATTTTTTAAGATAAAAAAATTATTAGTTACATGATGTAATATCAATTAATAATATAGATAACGATGTTAATAGACTAATTTAAATTTTAATATATTGATGTAGTTGTCATATTAATATTGGGATGAATTAAATTTTTAAAAGAAAATAGAGAATTTACCATAAATAACTTATTCTTTCTCTTGTATTATATTTGCAGTATAATTTTTAAACTAATTCAACTATAGCATATAATTTCCTATATATGATAGAACTCCACCAGTGATACAATGAGTCTACCAATGATAGAATTTAAAGAGTAATAGAACTCTATCATTGATTGAATTCTATCGGTGGTAGAACTTAATTTAAATTTTCTACTATTGTTTTATAGATGAAAATACTTTATCCATTTTTTATTATATATACAAAACCTCAAAAAAACAAGTATAATAATCAATTGAAAGACACAAAATTTAAATTAAATATTATTGAAAGAACAATACTTGCCTATATACATGGATATGCGTGATAAGTATGATTATTGCTTATGTGGCACAAGTATTTACTACATATTTATTTAATTTTCTAATGTTTTATTAATTTTATGTTTTAATGTGCATAAATACTTGTGACAAAGAAAAACTACACTCCAAACTTTCCAACTAAAAATGTATTTTTCTCTAATTTGAAAATGTCAACAGGAAAAGGCTATTCTGTTTCAAAATTTCTTTACATAGGGAGGACCATCTTCTCCTCTATAATTTGGAACTAATAATTAAACCTAATTATTAAAGAGCCATTAATGACTTTTCATTTCTTTGTATTTGTGAGTTTCATTATTTAAAATAAATAAATAAATAGTAAAGTAGAATAAAATTGTCATTTTTTCCCTCATTATTTAGCTCTCATGCTTAGAGCTTTTTTCCCTCATTATTTAGCTCTCATGCTTAGAGCTTTTTTCAGATTCAGTGAAGCATCTCTGGCTAAAAAGGACATCATTGTTTTTTTGCAACTCTAATAATTGATCGAAGTTGGGATTGTATAAGATTTCGACTATATATATATATAAATATCTTTTTCCCTCTTAAGATTAGAAATCAAGTTACAAAATATGTCTTTGAACTATGTTACCTTATAATTACTTAATCGATATTATCGCTGTAGATTAACGAGCGAGGTTCGAATCTTAAACTTTCTTGAGATATAATTGTAATTGCAATTACATCATATCTTAAAAAAAATTTAAAAAAATTATTAAAAATTTATATTTGATTCTACATTGTAATAGAATTTCATGAGAATACACTATATAAAATTTTCTTAAAACCCTAGCTTCATTTTGATCAAATATTTTGTATTCCTATCTCCTAATAAAAACAATTTCCTCTTCAATCAGTGGGCGTATTTAACGTACCATTAGCGAATTACATAAGTCTTTTTGTGTTTTTCTTGCATTTTTCCTTGTTTTTATTGATTTTTAGTTTCGATTTTCATAACACCAAATAATTTAGGAGTGATTCAGTTTATGGTAAGATGTTATCAATCCAATATATTTCAACGGGTTAAAGTATATATTTTTTAGACTAATTTGGGTGCACCCCAAGTAACACCTACACCGTGATATCATTCATGTGACACATTTGGTGCCACACATCTCATCTCTCTCTTCTTACTTTATATTTATTATAAAAAAAAATTAAAAGAAAAAAGAAGATGTGTGGCTCTAAATGAAAGGTATCACGGTGGGGGTGCTACTCGGGATGCACCCAAATTACTCTCTACTAAAAATATAGAATTTGAATCTTCCGCTCTACACATAGCTGAACCGGAAAAGTTGAAAGTTTTCAACTAACATTTACGTGCTATTATGACAAGAAATGAACTAATATAGTGACTAATGGTAAAGAAAAAACAAAGTATAATTTGATATCCTCCCATAAATTGATACCTAAAAATAGCTGATGTATGAACTTAAATTATGCAAGATAAGTGTTTATTTTAGGAAGGAATTAATGGTAAGAAATGGGCTACTAAAATGATTAAAGGTGTTGATGAGTTATTAATTTTCATAGATAAAGTTGTAGAATACACTTTAAATCAATGTCTAAAATTTATTTTCACACGACTTCAAAAAATAAGTTAAGTATTCATGGTTGAAGTTCTATAAGTTTTTGGATCTTTTTTTCTTCAAGAAAAATATATATGAGTTGTGTGATTTGAAGAATTAGCTACATATTCTAAAAAAAAAAAAAAGCTACATGTAAAATTTATTTTGTACAATTAAATATTGAAGTATAAACTAAACTAAGGTAAGATTCGGAAGAAAAAAAAACTATGTTGTAAATTAAATTATTTTTTTATAACTAAACTAAGTGATAATGATTAATCTAACCACAATCTAAAGTAAATGAGGAGAAATAGACAAATAAATGGGTAGATAATAGACTCTTAAATTAAATTATTTTTGTCAAGTTACTTTATCTACTTGGCCTACTTTTTGTGTCACATGATTTAATTATTCATCACATTAAATTATTCATTTTAGAAATAGGTATGGATGATTGAACGGATTGGTAACGTGTTGATTTTAATATTTGGTGATATTGTAATTCAATACTATAATCACGAGTTTGATCATGAGAACTGATATATAATCATGGTAATTTCGTGTGTTTCTGATTTATGACACTTCCGGTCCATGAAATGAGGGTTTTATCTGGTTATCAAATTTTCAACGTGTTTTGTTCAATGAAACTAAAGAACTCAACAACTCTTCATTTCACCAACTTGAATTTGTATAGATTCTCAAAGTTAGTTACAAAGAAAATCTATTTTAAAATGTTTTAGATGAAATAAAAGAGAGGTACAATGGATCATTATTTCTCATAAAAAAATATTTAAATTAAAAAAAAAAAAAAAAAAAAAAAAAAAAAACTTAAACTTAAACTCTAAAAATGTTTAGACATTTCTTAATTAGTTTCAATGTTCTAGCCATTTCCATAATTGTCTCAAATATCTATGTCTCTATAATGCACTTTTGAAGATAAGCCCAATGAGGCCCAATAGGCCAAATGTTTGTTTTCAAAATGTCATTTTATTACAAGAGAAAATAAAACCAAACTAAATTAGTTGATCAATATAATAAATATTAGAGAGACAAATACTATTTTGGTCCTTAGAGTAAGGTGTCTTTATATTTCAAAATCCAACATTTTTACCTTTGATATTTCAATAATTCTCAATTTTAGTTCTTTAGATAATGTATAATTTAACGGAATATTAGTGAGATAAATATTTGTCTAGTCATCATTCTAATCAACATTCCGTTAAATTACTAACAATTACGTTATCTCAAGAACCAAAATTGAGAATTATTAAAATGTCAAGGGTAAAAATGTTGGATTTTGAAACATGTGAACTAAATTGAAATCTCACTTCAAACTTAAGGACTAAAAAGACACGTTTCCCTAAATATTAATATAGCTCGAAGTATATATAACTCGTTGTAACACCCTTAAAATAAACAAAGAACAGATCCTCAAAAAGAAAAATAATAAACAAAGACCAAACCGTTGTCTAAACACCTCCTGGCATAGCCCAAATAGTTTTCTCTAGGTCTCGCCTCTTTGAACTTTAACGAACCTGCAGGAGATACAATAACAAACCTATGAGTATAAAGATACAAAAAGTAACTACAAATTACTCAACCCAAGGAAAGGTATGACCCAATGTACTCTTTCAAGAGCTTCAAACTTATGAGTCGTATAGATCAATCGATAGTAAATTAAGTCATCAATTCAATTTACTAAGAATCAATCATAAAAATAAAAACAAAAAACAAATAATCTTTAAACTAAAAAAAATATCTATTAGGTCCAAAGCCTCACAAAACTACAATTGAATTAAAACTAACATTCCATTGGAATTAAAACTAAAAAAAATATCCCTAAACACTCTCTCTCTATATATAGAGGTGTAAAACCTATTTTTTTTTGTTGCAATTGTTGGCAACTCAAAATTCATTTCCTTTTTTAAATTGATTTTCAAAGTAAATGACAGCATGTAGATTATTTTATCACTATTTTTTTTCTTTTTTATTCCTAATATCGTTTCACGTGATTTTCTAAATTCAATCTAAAAATCTAAATTCAAACATATTTAATTATTAATTTGGTAATTCATCACATATATCAAATAAAGTATAAAATCTCTTGGGCTTCCCTAAACTATTGGGTCCTTGGTACACTAAAAAAAGTACAACACTAAACAACTTTGAAAGACACATTAAAGAAACGATCCCTTAGGCCCCGTTTGATCATTTCTATCATGTATACATCTTACCTTAAGAAAGTAGGGAAGACCAACCAACTTTTAAAAACAAAAAAAAGTAGCTTCCCAAAGTTTGTTTTTGTTTTTAAAAGTTGGTTAGTATTCTCCTACTTTCTTAAAAAAAGATGGATACATAATAGGAAGGATGAAGCACATTGTAGAAAACTTGAGAGAGAATAGGCTTAAATTTGAAAAACAAAAAACAAGAAACCAAATAGTTATCAAACGGGGGCCTAAACAACTTTGAAAGACACATTAAAGAAACGATCCCTTAGGTTCCATGTATCCCCTCGTGTCTGACAAGATCACACAACGAACTTCAATCGATCAATCAAAACCTCTATCTCGCTCGTCACCACTAGCCATGTCTTATTACATAACGTATTATTGCACACTATAGCTCACCACACAACCATATATAAATTAATATCTCCTTGAAAGAACACCCACCATTAGCTTTTGTGAAGGTTAAACTTGCATTTAGATGAGTTCTGCATGCATAATACCCATAGAGAGAAATCAACTAGAATCTTCATGAAACAATATCTAAATCCAAGCTCCAATGGTGAAGGAAAGAGGAGGAGAAGACGAATCCAACGCAACAAAAATCATGGTATAAATCGCAACATATGGCTGTGATTTGTATGATCATTAGATCCAACAACTTAAATAACCCAACCAAACCAATTCAATTTGATGAGTTAGAGTTAGATTATTCATTTATTTATGTTTGTTGAGTTCAAATAAATAAATTTCTTATCCACACGTTTATTGGGTTGACTCGAGTTAACTTGTATTTATTAATTTTTAAATTTTCTTTTAACCTTATTGATCTTTTTACTCTCCAAAATTCTTTAAAATATTTTTATTAATCGTGAATTACGTATCATTTATATTTAATCTTTATAGAGAGTTTAGATGAACCTTGGGTTAGTTATGAGGTCAAGTTAATGAACTATTTGTGGATGTGTATTGTGCTATTATATAAAACACCATGGGTGTCCTTCAACCTTTGAGAAAAGGAAAAATCCTAGCCACCAATTGTGAGCTCTTGAATACCCCTCAATGATAATTATGAGTGAAAGTGATCATTTCACATACTGAACGGTGGAGTAGTCTAGTCCGAACCACTTTATATCGGTGTGCTTTTTGATCTTCTCCTTATTCTTCTTTTATGTGTGTATGGTTTCATCTCTATTTGGTTTAATTTGAGTTAGATCTACCATTTGCAATCTGATTTTGAGTATAAATCTAGCATTTGTTTCAACAATAATCTTTCTAGTTTTTAAAAGGTACATCATAATATAAATCGGAGTTAAATTGTTTATAGAAATTATGATGTTGATTTAAGTTAAAAATAATTAACAAATACATATTTAAATTAAAAATAAAAACAATATGATAACTCAACTCAATCCAATTTAAAAAAATTAATTACTCGATCTTTCTTTCATTTTTTGGAAACATTAGTTACTCAATCTAATCTAACTCATATATATTCATATCCGAAAATAATACTTTGGGACTATGTTGTTAAGCCTTTTGAATCTTGAATGCTAGGTTGGAAAGTTCCCCTTTTGGAGTGTTTCATACATTCAATGTGATATTTGTGTCCTATTAAAATAAAAAATGTCTTGAATGCTAGGCTAGCAGAGCATTTACGATTCTAAATGATCTTAGAGGTTATTCATTTTCATGGTTGATCATTTAGATTGAGACTAATTTGTAATGTTGCATCATTTCCCTCTTAAATGACACCTAGAGCAAGAAATATTACTTTTCAAAAAAAGGAAAAAAGAAAACAAAAAGAAATATTACTTACTTTTAGTGTTTTTCTTTAAATGTACTGATTGATTTGTTTGATAACATTATTATTTCCGGTTTTTTAATTCTCGTTTCTTGTTTTTAAACAAATAAAAAAAAGAATGTATTTGATAATTATTTATGTTTCTTCATTCTAAAAATAAAAAATAAAAACAAAACTTATTAGATAATTATTTATGGTTCTTTATATATATTATTTGATATATCAATACCATCTCGATTATCATTACGTGACATACTATCTAACTCATATTTCTGCTAATCAATATTTAACTCTAATATTATTTGAGAATTTTCTTTAAAAAAATTGGGATTCGAGCTCGTAACCAACTAATTACTATTTGATATATGATGCTACCTAAATATTATGGAGTAGGGTTCAGTTCATGGTGATCACCTACCTAAAAATTAATTTCCTACGAGTTATAGGGCCAGGAGGTATGTCCCGCGACATTAGTCGAGATGCATACAAGTTGGCCCAGTCATAAACACGAATAATATAAAATTTCATTTCAAAATTAATTGACGAAAAACATAATCCACCTATTTTATAAATATTAATTTTCCAATATTTAATTCTCAACCATATATAATATGATCAAGTTTTGTGTCTAAAAAAATCCTGAATAGTTTTTTGCATGAGTGTTCATGTTTATGCATGGGTAGGACAAATTAAGGGGACCCCATTGTGGAGTCTTTCTTGAAGATAAAAAGTTGATCCAAAAGTAAGCCAACAGCTCTGATATGGATCATAAGGTTGTGGACCTAAACCCTATGGTTGCTAATTCCCTCCATTATTAAATGAAAAAAAATCATACTATTCCTTTGGTTCTATACATTCCACGTTAATAGGTTGTCCCTCACAAGCTTCCCATCGCTCCAACCGTCATATCAAATGATGTGCCGCTATACGATCGAGGTCGGGAGTTGATGTAACAACTCAACTCCCGACCTCACTCAAGTTTTTTAAACTTGAATTATCTAGTGACATTAATCTACAAAGAGAAATGAACTCTTAGATGTACTTTTTTAAAATAGTTATTGTTTTTTAAGGTAATTAATTACAAATTTAGTCTTATATATGAAAGAAATGAAAAATTTAGGTCATGTTTGATAACCATTTAGTTTTTTGTTTTTTATTTTTAAAATAAGCCTATTCTCATCTAAATTTCCTAGGATGTATTCCATCCTACCTACAATATAATATTTCCTTAAGAAAGTAGGAGAACACTAACCAACTTAAAATAATAATAATAATAATAATAAAAAAAAAAAATAGCTTTCAAAAGTTTGTTTTTATTTTTAAAAGTTGGTTAGTATTCTCCTACTTTCTTAAAGAAAGATAAATATATGGTAGGAAGGGTGAAACATATTGTAAGAAATTTAAGTGAGTATAGGCTTAAATTTCAAAAACCAAAAACAAAAAACCAAATGGTTATCAAACGAGGCCTTAATTCTTAAGATTTGAAAAGTTCGAATTTAGTTTATGCGATTAATTTAAAGAAAGTTAGACTTTATTTGAAAAAAGTCAAAATTTAGTCTCTATATTTTAAAAACTAGAATTTAATATATATGATTTGATAAACCTAAAATATAGTATTTATTATTTGTACTCATGTATGACGAAGGTAATAAGTGGAAGTTTAGGGTTGTCATGATTCATGTAAAAATGATGTAATTCTTTTGTGTAATCGATCCATATGGATAGTAACTAACTTCTACATACTTATTTTTGCTAACGATCATTATGCACAATAAAGACTATATTTTAAATTTTTTTTTTTTTTTTTTTGAAAGCATCAACATATATTAGATCAAATCATCAGAAACCATACACTCTCCAGCGATAA